>BJCM01053253.1:834-16751 GCA_018326385.1 Flaveria bidentis | reverse complement strand
CCCGGGTTAAATAAAATATAGGCTAACGTAATTCAACCTTGCACAGGTATGAGAAAGTGAACTGCTGAGAAGTAACAATTAATTCACTGATTGCAGAGATTGCAAGCTTGGCCTGAGCACGAGTCCCATTCAAACATATCATCTCTAAGAAAGGGTAGATAACACTACACATAACAAATTACAGTTTAATTTCAAGTCAAGATTACACAATGCCACTAAAAGAGAAACATACATAACACTAGGATTGACAATAGCCAATAGTGCCATAGTGGATTACCTGAGATCAATAGAAACATGAGGTCCAGCTTTAACTAACATCTGAAGTAGCTCATTACAGAATGGTGATTTCTCTTCTAACAACAGCATGCAGAACTGCTCTTCAGAACCTCTCAGAAGTAGCGGGAAAGCATTAATAATAACCTAAATCAAAAGAAAACATAAAGTCAGCTAGTTTGAAACATATAGAAGTGCACTTTTACTTGCATATTAAGCTTTATAATCAACTAAGTTAACTACAAAAATGTAACAGAGTTTTCCTATAGTAATTAGCTTGAAGATTAACCACATTTTATAAACATACAATACCATACCATAAGAAGTGTCACGCAGGCCTTCTTTAAATTGCCCTGTCCAAATTTGTCTTCAGAAAGATGATCAAGTATGCATCTCACATGATCAGAGCTGAAAATATTAAATGAACATTTTGTGGAGAGTGATTGTAGAAATTCAAAATCCATATGCATGTCTGTAATCTTCCTCACAAATTTATCCTTCAAGCATAGAAATTTAAAAAATATAAAAAAGAGGTGTTATCCAAATTCAACAGAAAGAAGATACTAAAAACATATGATATATGATTACACACTATTAAACATAAAATTCTCCCTTAAGAACAAAAACAAATACATTAAGCACGTATATCAGTGAAGGACTGAAGGGGACCAAAAAATAATAACTCACTTTGATGATCTGTGAACTTCCAAACTTAGGTTCATTCAAAATCTCTTTGATGGTGTTAAAAAGGTCATCATCTTTCACCACATGTAACTTGGAAAAGCACTCTTCTGCTTTGATTTTTATAGGGAAGCACGTTGACATTTTTGCAAACAGTTTTTTGAATCTTTCTTCCCCACTCCCAGAGACGTTCTGCTGAATGAGAGATGTTATTAGACACCCCAAAGAATGAACAGGAAAAAGTTTCCTTATAATCGCATTAACTATAGAAAAGAAACTATTAAGATGTCTAAGCAGACCCTTATTTCTTTCTTCATACTATGTATAGGTTAGCAAAGCCAAGTAAAAAAGATGTGAAATTAAATTATAGCATTGACAAGATCTTTTAAGATGAAATTCTGAAATGTGCATGCCAAATTGTAGAGAGATTATAGAGGATACACAGATTTTTTTTAACCAAGAATTCTGATGGAATAAAAAGATAAATAAATAGATAGTCGGCCCGATTCGAGAAGGGCAATTCTCCGATTACAAGTCACAAATAACCAAGACCCCCTAAACATTAGCTACTCATTTACTCACTAACTCTCCCAGTAGCTAACTGCCTTGACTGAGGTTAAATGTGTCAAAACTGGACTTGAATACCTACTGGGCAGACCTAATTAGATTGACCTGAGCCCTGACCCATTAGAATCGTATCAGCATGCCAAATTGTAGAGAAAGATTATAGAGGATACACAGATTTTTTTTAATCAGTCTCCACACTCCTTTTCATTCCAAAGAAGGAACAATGCTGAACCACTGGAATCTTACTGGCTTGAATCACAAACCAGCTAAAAAAATTCAAGAATACTACAGCTAACATATGGTAATATTGATGTTTACATATGCATTCTGATGGGGAAAGTGACACAAGAAGTAACCCCAAATCAAGATGTATAGCAGGAAATTTGTATAGACTGAATATATCAATAAATTTGACTTTTGATATATGAGATGTTATACTATTTGATATTGCAGCAAATAATCGTCTGATATTTTAAACCTTTTCTTTTGTCCGAAGCTCCAGGTAACTCTCCATCTCACATTGCAATCTGAAAACAAAAACTTAGCATGTAAAAGAAATGTCTCTTCAAGTTAAATAAAAGCAACATCTGATTATAGTAACCTCTTTTTCTGACACAAAACAGCAATCAGTGCCTTCTCATGAGCAGGGGTAAAAATATCATTCTTGTGCGCTGATTCTGAATGTGAAAACAGAAAAAGCCAGTGCCTAATTCTCTCCTCAACTGAAAGTGAAACAGGAAACAAATCCTCCTCAAGCACATGTTCTATGTTCTGAACACTGAGAGAGACATTTTACAAGAACTAAGTGTCTGTAAATAATAAAAAATAATGACAATCATTATGTAGCAATAAACATACCCAAACTCCGTGTCTTTGTCATAGCAAAGTAACAGAATGCCACAAGGAATTTGTTCAAAGTCAACACTCAATTTGATGATCCCTTCCGAACATTTAATACAATAATCATGATAAACGTCTAATAGCATTTGCAAGGCTTTTTTTCTAACAGATACCTGCATAGAGAAAAACAAATGAAAATAAGTTGTCAAAAAATGTAAACAGTAATTGAAATACTTTTTTTGGAAATGAAACCTTTTTATCACGTAATCTTTTAGCAGCTTGAGTTATCATTTCAGGTGGTGCAGGTCTGAGATTAGACTTTGCAAGATCACACACCACTGCAACTGCTTGTGTTCTCACTTTATCATCAAAGTCTAAAAGACGTCCTTCAAGGGCAGCTGCTCACTCAAGTAAACATGAAAAATAAGAAAATTACATAATTACCAAAACAGAATGTTGAAAGCTGCTAACTTACAAAGAACTGCAGTAGATTCCTCTCCTGGTGGATTAATTAAATAAAAAGATTTAGCACATAATACAGCATTAAGCCTAACTGCAGCAGATTTATCAGAGAATCTATTTATAAACTCTATGAAGAGATGGTGGTACTCTTGGGCAACATGACGTCCAGGAATTGAAAAAAGTTTTCCAACAAACTTGATAGCTGTTATACGAACATCAACCTGGTCCGTCTGTGAATTACAATAAGGTAAAACACAAATAAGAATTCCACACAGAAAATGTGATTCTGAATTCTAGATCAAATAAGTTGATAAACTAAGACATAATAATTTAAAATACTGAATTTGTGATGCAAGAAAGAGAAAGACGAACCAATAATTCCTGCGTTAAGTTTGGTACAACAGCGATAAGCATTTGTGGAGCACACTGGAAGATTTCAAATATGATAGTATGATATGATTCTTTAAGCTCACTTTTAACACTGTCCCGATCCAAAATACAACGGTTGAGAAAACGACAAACAAATGGTTCAAGTGCCTGGCTGCAATCTTCAATAACTGAAACAGCCAGCTGAAAAGAAGCTGGAGATGTGTCCTGAAAAAGGGGAGTGGATATTTGAAACAGGCATAGAATTATAGGAAACGAAAGAAAGAAAAAATACGAGTCTTAACCAGAATAAGTAATGCTGATGGCATGAGTCAAAGAAAAACTATTGGCCATAATCATAACGACAAATCGTTTGCAGGAAAATAAGACAATGAAGTGATTAAGTGAATAACGCATGTGTAACTAATATACTAGCAAATTACCTTTTTGTCCTTTATAAGATTACGCAAAATCACTTCTAGAAGTGCTTGAGAACCTTTCTCCTTAAAAAGAACTGACATTATCGAAGACATGGCACCAAATACATTTGAAGAATGCTCTTTCCTGCAATCGACACAATATATAATCAACATGCATATACGATAATTATAAAAAGTAAAAACTCCTTGCCATCCTACTCTGCTTTTTAATTGTTTTCACTCCCTACTGAAGAATCAGATGAATAGCCTTAATATGTATGGCAGTGATTAATTTGCATAAGGGAAACATATATTGCATAAGGCAGACTTATACTCAAGCAAAATGCATAAAAAAACCATGTGAAATACAAAAGACTTCACTTATATATGAAAACAATGTACGTACCTTATCACATTGAAGAATATATTGAACATCTTCAGAACTAAATCTTCACATCCTACATCTAACATTATCACACAGAAATTGAATTTTGCAATAGTCTCCAATAGCTCTACCCTCCTTGAGTAATATGGACTTTTGGTGTCAGCAAGCTCCCCAAACATACCCAATAAGAGTTGAAAGATGCTCTAAAAATGTGATTAAACATCAGAGATTTTGATAAACACTAAAAAATGTGTTTGAGTTAAGCCACTTACCCTGAAATCTGCATCGCTAAAACCAGGATTTGGAGCAAGGATCCTAAGTATTTCACATACACAGATGGAAACCAAAAGTCTCACGTCTTTGTCCTTTTGCTGCAGCAAGCCATGCTTCAGTAGAGAATCACTCAAGGGCTTTATAGCAGGCTTTAGCAGATGTGATTGTGTTTTTAACTTTGGCAATGCACCTGCCGCTTGCTGCCAGAAACAAAAATACACACAACTTTTATGTTTTAACTAACCAAAATACAGCTGATTCTCATCACGTGTAGGACATATAAGATACTAGAAAGGTGCCCGCGCAATGTGACGGGTGACATTTTACATCCGGCACATATTTCTAATATTTTGTTATTGTTATAGTATTTTTATAAAAGTCTATTGTATTTAAAAAGTCTATTATATATGTTTTTAAGCTATAATTTAAAATACCAAACAAATGGGTTATGTATGACTACTTGTACATTTACGCATTAACTTATTGTACCTCACAAAATATAGATCAGTTCAGGAAAGAGTTTACACCAAAACGTTTAAAAAAAACATGTTACAATTGTAGTCTCAAAAAGTTTTTAAATGTGATAGATTAAAAGATATAGCTGAAATAATAAACAAATTAAGTTTTTTATTTATTTATGGGTAGATAATGAAAAATTTTATGTAAATGTTCGTAAGTGTAAAGTTATTATGTAACTAATCGTAAGAGGTAATATGTAAATAATGTTATAAATACTATTTTACCCTAAAATTGATTGTATCTTATGCATTGAATTAAATACTTGTTCTTAATTTTATGGTATCTTAAAATACCCCTCCCATATGCATTATATATAGTATAGATAAAGAAAGATCTGATTTAATAAAGACTGTCAGCCACCAGACACCATAATCAGCAAATTCAAAAAGGAACATCAAGGTTTCTTTCAGTTTGCTACTCATGATGTAACTCTCTTCAAGTAATGTCACCATACAAGATCATCTAGACAAATAGCAAGCCAGATTTGTTAACATGCTAACAAACCCATTCAACATAAGAAACATTCATAACACAACCCTTAAATTTACTTTGTTAAAAAACAATTACTGTATAACTCTAACAAAGTGTATTCAACATTACTATTCATCACTGGTCGTAGAACTTGTAAAAGCCTACAGAACCAACATGTTAAGTATGAACCCTCTCCGGCTCCCCATTTGTGTTAAAGGTTCTCCTAAAGTTAAAAAACAGTTTATTATCTAAAAG
This sequence comes from Flaveria bidentis, assembly GCA_018326385.1. Taxonomy (NCBI): domain Eukaryota; kingdom Viridiplantae; phylum Streptophyta; class Magnoliopsida; order Asterales; family Asteraceae; genus Flaveria; species Flaveria bidentis. The sequence goes on along the minus strand of BJCM01053253.1, from coordinate 11,240 downwards.
AAGCATCTTAAATCTACCAAAATGTCATTCTTTAAAAATAGCCACGAACTAACAGCCTAACACATGCTTAACACTTGTACAACGTTCGACAACATGCTTAAATATCTTAGAGTGAACATCTAACTTAACAGACTTGATGCATCATTATTGATTCAAAGATTAGAAGCTACAAAAACAAAAACAAAGCAAGACATCTTAAAAATAACTTCTACAAAATACACCAGAACTCTTCAACAGTGTACCAATACACATCTCTAGAAGTGGCAATTCCAACCCATCACCCATTCAGTAATATAACAGGTCAATCTGGCTATATTCTATCTCTAGTCAGTTAGGAAAAGTTCAAAACTTAGCTCAAAATGAGACTGGTGTCAAACACATCAAATGGGTAAAGTTCTAATCAAATATATAAATCTCCAACCGCAATAGCATGTTGAAATTCAAGATCCATCCGTTCAATGCTTGATGTGTTGTAGATCTCTCACTCTAGTACCATTTTGACCCGTTAGCTTTACAGCCTCTGTTATGATGAGAACCAATGTATACAACTCAGAAGAGGGGATTTTATTCAAATTAGCATAAGTGCATAACCTTTCTGGTTAACTATCATTAACTAACTTACAACTAATTCATGTATTTACTTGATAGGTTTACATTTAAACCCCTCTACTTTAAACAATTGACATTACCCTCCCTTTCGCTCTACTTAAACCATAACAGCCTAGACAGCAAAGCATATCATGTTCGATCCAAATAAGAACATAAACCCTAGCCAAAACAAAACCCTAAATAAACCTCGACCAAAACCACAACCATTACACTAAAACCTCAAATTCGTACAACATACATCTACATTCTACATTCAAAACGCATATCATAAACTCTGTCAAGTGTACACCTCCAAAACTCCGCATTCATAATCATACGATGTAAACTTAAACTTAAACAATCTTCTAAGTGGTAATCTACGACACGAGTTCAAATAGTTGCAAATGATTAGATGAATGTTTTTCAGAGAGTTGAAATAAGTTGATGATGTGAATCTACAATAGATGATAGATGATCGATAGAGTGACTTACTTTGAGCAACTTTACGAGGAGATCTTTGTGAGGGCATTCCTGTTTGGCGTTGAGTTGTTTTCCGACGTCACGAATTAGTTCCTTTGCAGCCTTGCCGTCGGCGTCCGCCATCGCCGGCCGGTGAAATTGAGCGGGAAAATGGGGGTTTTTGGGGGGAAATGAAAGCTTTTCAATAGAGAATTGTGTGAAAATAAAAGTTGAGGATTATGATTGATGAATACATTGATAAGAAGAAAAAAAAGGAGAAAATCATCAAAATGTTTTGAAAATGAACTTGATCCGTTGGCAATTACTGATTTGTTTTCTTAATGTTTTCAATATAGAATTGTGTGAAAAAAATGAATAGAGAATTTGTTTTCTTAATGTTTCAGATTTTTTAATAATTTAGATTTTTTAATGGTTTAGACATCTTATTAGTTTATCATTTAATTATTCACAAGTCGCCAAACAACCTCTGAGTTTGTCTAATAAAAGATCGGTAACATTTTGTGTGAGTCCGTGTGAGTATGGTTTTATAATGACATATGAATGTGATATTTTGGTTACGTTGCAGCTAATGTTCTTAAAACTGAATAAGATAATGAACTAGTCATCTTACTAGTCAAATACTTTGACCGATTTGAGAACTTGATGCCATTATAATTAGGGTAATGTTATATTACAAAGGATGTTTAAAGTAAAAAGAGTAAGAAGAATTGTGGGTTTGATACGTTTACTTTTATTGTTTTAAAGAGAATGTCATTTTGGTCATTGTATCAAATACATCAGCTTACTGTGTCTTATACGTTCATTGTGTTGAATATCAGTTCATTGTGCCATATATTTTACATAATTTATTATGTGTATTAATCATGGTGCTTTGCATTTTAGATCATTTTGTGTTTTTTTCGTTATTTTTATAGATTATACTATTGTTATCTTTCATTGTGTTTTACAATTAGAAGACACAATGATATACTTTCACCAATCTAGTTATCAAAACTTATAGTGTTGAAGATAATACATTGTGTTATTTTTGTCATTGTTTTTAAAATTGTTATTAATCATTGTGTTTTATCATTAGAAATACACAATGATTTTATTAAACAATGTGTTTTTCAAAAATCATATTATTCAAGATAACACAATGACGATCAAAAGAAACAACGAGACATTCTGTTATTTTGTCATTGTTTTTAACGTATTATATTAATTAGTTGTTAATTTATTATTGTATTTTACATATTAGAGATACTCAACAATGTAATTCTATCATTCTATTTTTTAAAATTTATAATTTTAGAAAAAACACAATAGTATTCAAAATTTAACATGATAACCAACAAAAAAACACAACAAACTGCACTAAAAACAATGACAAGATACAAGCTTAAAAACATTTATTTTTAATCTTTTAACATAACAATATTGTACTTGTTTTAAAGATAAAAATGTGCATTTGTATTGTGTAATTTTAATAAAAAATAGTGTCGTATATAAAAGTTATGAACGTTTTAAAAAATAGGGAACTTGTAAAAAGTCAATAAAATTGGTTATTTTTAAAATACCCATCTAACAAACTTTTTCTATAATTTGATTTCAACCATTAATTAAGAAGGTGGATATTTTAGATTACTTCTTAATTTTTTTTTTTAGTTTTGTAATAATTTTTATTTGAACATTTCTCTTATAATTATACATACATGTGTGTGTTGTATATATAACTATTGTATACAATTCAAAATAAGTATATTTATCTATATTTTATACTTGTAAAATAAAACTCAACAATAATCATATGTCTAGCTCTCTAATTTAGCGTTCCAATCTATCCGTTAAACCCATTAAAATCCAATATTTCAAAAATAAAAAAAAAATCCAATCCGACTCGGTTCTCGGTCCAACCACCAAACAGTCAATTATTGGAGAACAAAACAAGATGGGGTGGATCGGACTGATGGTCCAACCGATTTCCGGTATGACCGCACGGTCTGATCTGAGTCAAACAACATTGAGTGTGACACTCGATTGTAGTGGGTGGATGGACAATCAAATGAGAGTGTTAGTATTATCACATGTTCAAGTTCAATACAAGGCATAATAAATCCAAAAGGACATACGTGTGAATGGTCAAAGCAATGTATGTATGTAACTATCATGGAACGAGTTGATAAAAACACAGTTCAAGGCTGACATTTCTATAGTTAGCCAACACAACATGTGACTTAATGTAAACATAAACATCAACTTATTTCAGACTTTTTGATAAAATACATAGTTTTGAACAAAGGATTCGTCACTAGTAAACGAGGAACACTAATGACCTTGATGGGGTACCACCCAAAATACAACATAAATTATTATAAAAAAGACAATGTGGTGTGATAACATGATTAAACTAAGCAAATGAAACTAGGTGAAACAAAGCAATCTCAGCAGCGGCTCAATAGGGTGTACCTTAGTCACGGTTGACACAAGGGTAAGACCCTTGCCTCGAATGACACAATGAAAAGACCCTTAGCCCCGACTAACACAGGGGAAGACCCTTACCCCGGTTGAAACATGGGGAAGACCTTTTGCCCCGGTTAACACAGGGGGAAGACCTTTAGCTCCGGCTGACACAAGGGAAAGACCTTTAGCTCTGGCTGACACAGGAGGAAGACCCTAGCCCCGACTGACACAAAGGGGAGATCCTTAGCTTCGTTTGACACTAGGGGAGGACGCTAATCGTGGCTTGACATAGAGGGATTAGTTTGGAGTTTTAAACTTATGAATTTCAAAGAAACCGTCCAAAGAAATGACCTCTCAGGTCACGACTGAAACAAAATGAAACTCCTAAATTGTGATTCAAGAAGAAACATCAACAATAATATTTAAGAGATTTGAGTGCAATGAACAAGAAACTTAATAACAAAGTGAAGCGTTCCTTGGCTGTCGAAGAAATATCATCATGCCACGAATCAACAAGTCAAAGAACACAAAGTACTCAGATGGACAGTGGCATATCTGATAGAAGACTACGAGTAACAGCAGAGCAAAGTCTATAAGAGACAATAATCATTAAAGTGTAAATAAACCCTTTTGCACTAAGTAGACATAGAACCCCCTAACCAAGATAAAGACTATGCATATAATCATTCATAACTATCGACTCTCTCGGAGGATACCATCTACTTACCTTCTTTAATTTTAACATATCATATTCACCATCTTTATTCTCACTCTCACATGTATATGCTTATGTTTGATACACACCTTATGCACATACTGACTTGAGGGCGGAGTGCCCTCAGATCTCAAGTTCCAAGGCCCTCTAACGAGTTTTTTTTGGTTGTATCCTATATATCCAATAAGAAGACAAATAAAGCTATATTACCCATTGGATGAACCTGAACCGAATGAGTCATTCTCTTACACTACTCTTACTTTAACTCACCTCTAGGTGAGGAATTTGAAGCATTCAGTCTTATACCAACTAGATGTAATGTATGTAATAAGCCCCATTTACAAAAGTACACTACACCCATTGATAAGATATATAATGTTCATAAAACATAACATATGCAAAGTTGTAGTATTGTGTGTTCATCACCTAAATTATCCATAGCTTCACAAGGTCAAATGCAAAATATAACAAGTGTAACGAGGTTAAGAAGAACTCAGATCAAGAGAGTCTCACATGAAATAAAAACAATTAGAGAACACCAATGATAAAGTCATAAATAATTGACTAACTTGTGGTTGGAATCTAAAGGTAATTATTTTCTTTATAGTTATGATGGTAACCTTTATATAAAAGAGCACCAACAATGATGTATGGAATTATGTACGGATACACACACGTACATATGTGTTATTTTCATAACCGGTAATATGTTAGGAATCGTAATAACCGCGTAACATACATCTACAAAGTTCATATGAGATAAAAAAAAGTAGTGGAAGAGATAAAGCGGAACAATTGTGTAACCATCTTGCGTATTACATTTCAGACATAACATACAGTTGCATCATGTGGTTTACGTGGTTATCAACATAGTTTTATTCATGAAACACACACCCACTCACTGTGGTTTTATACATGAATGTCTTTTCATCGGGATCCTTAAAAAAATTGTGCACATCTAACTATATATTTCATTTACAGTTTACTACTATGTGTTATTTACTTGAATCTTTTTTACTTTTATTAGTGCATAACATTTTTATTAACATTGATTTAAGTACTTACAAAATGTGCGTTAAACAACATAAATACTAATTTATTCTTTTATATTTGATAGTATTTTATTCATTTAGACATGATTCTCAACAAGTTACGATGAAATGTATTGTACAACTTCTACATATTCGATTGTTTTATACACAGAAGACTCATTGGGTCATCTTATATTCACATACAAAGGTGAAAAAGCCAGCGTGATGTTACGTAGTACCCCTAACCACCTCAAAATCACAAGTTAAGCATGATAGATCTTCAATCTCAAGTTTAGTGTGTCTTGTAAAGTGCATAGTTATAAGAGTCTAGCAATATTAACTTTATTAGTATTATTGTCTTTATAGCTAACCTTAAACACGATTCACGTTTAATCACAACTTACAATTCCCCTTTACACGACTAATCAGATAATTAACCTAGACTCTAGCTATAATTGATAGTTCAATACCGTTGAAATTATTAATTAACACCATAGTCGTTAATGTATGTTTTCAAATAAGCGAGATTAGATTTTATACATTTGACAAGAGAATGTGCTTACTAAGTTGGTGTGATGAAAAGATCCAGCTAGTGAAAAATCAATATGCCAGAGAGGAATGAAAACAAACACGCAAACGTTTATCAGAGTTTGCTTAACAACAAGGGGAAAATGAAGCATACAAACAAGAACAAAGTATACGAATACAACAAGAACAACCCATAACATATATAAATAACATTCATCATCTTCTAAGCTACCAAAGGAGCCTCCTACTCTGTCTAAAACCTTCATTTTAATAATTTTACATGCTCATATCAAAGTGTACAACTCATGTGATTTATAGCGTGCACAATTCGTGTTCATCACACGTAGACACATGGTAGTAAGGATCGAGCCACACACAATCCATGTACATCCATACGTCCATACATGACATGTGTTACGTGTTAGTATTGTTATGAGAAAAATGTTATCTAACAACATGTTAAATTAAAATTATTTAAAATATCTTTATCTTTAAAACCATATAAGTTTTAATAATTTTACACCATTGTAATTTTCTATAGGACCGGTAAAAACCAAGCAACTATAAACAAAATAACTTATTTTTCATATTATTTAAAAACGTAAGTTATAATATTTTTAGAACAACTAGACAATAATATTATTAAATATGACCTACCAAACGGAAATATGGATGCAAGATATGACTATATGATTGAACCCATGGTGATGGTGTCCACAATGTTGGACTTTGTACTTATCGATTTTTGTCCTTATGTTCTTGTTTTCTTCTCAAATGCCAATTGGTCTATTTGAACTTCCACATTTCAGGGTGTATATGGGGTTTATAATAAATATTTTTTTAATTTTTTTAATTGTTTAATAATTCAATATAATGAATTAAAAAGTATTTATTTAAATAGTTATTTCAAACCGAACACAAAATCAATTTAAGCAAAGATATACAAATTTTACAAACACAAAATGATATGATTTATACATGTAATAATACAAGTCTCGTATTCTTCTTTGAATTTTATAATGTATTATACTATTTTCATAATTTTCACTTATGTAAACTGTATCTTTTTGTGTCTAACAAAAGGCTATCTATCTCCATGTCAATAGACAGGCTTCTCCTCCCACCTGTAATCAATGTCGGCTCAACATTTTTGAAGGCCTAAAACGAAACAAAAATTTGAAGCCGTCGCCTACTTATTCTTAAAGGCCTTTATCTCGGACTATCAACATAAATAAGTTTGTTTATTGTATGGCAAAAAACAACTTAGGGCTCAATAGAAAAAGAGCATGTTAAATGATAAATAAGCAACAACTAATTAATATAAAGAGAAAAATTAATTTCAAATGTAAATTAAAATTGAGACAAAATAACAATGATAGATTAAAATAATTGAACATAAATTAAGCAGTTGAGCATACTTAATAGATTAGGTGATTAATTGAAAAAGAGAATTTAAAACCGACGAACTTAAAAGAGCCATCAACATCTAATAGACGATGAACTTTTAATAAACAAAGTTTCGTAAGTCGACCTCGATAAATCAAGTTTTGTAAGTTGACATCGATAAACCTTCAATAATTTTGTTATCATTCTCATTTATCTCTAAAAACACAAATATTGGTTGGATTTTCACATATATTTTCAGATTAGAATATAGATAAACGTATGTTTTTCATTTTAAATTTAGGTGCTTTTAAAATTTGGGGGCCTAAAACGATTGCTTTAATTATTTATACCATAGAAACGCTCTACCTGTAACCCTGTATTTTCTTCTTTCTCACTTTCTCGATATTTTTCTCCTTTTCTCCAATCCATTATCCAATATACAGTGTATTCGTCTTCTTTTCTTTCTTCCACATCAAACCAGCGTCCACAAAAGATGACCGTAACATAAAAAAATTTAAAATTGATTACGTATAAAACACATACAAACGATCGAGTATCTTATCCGCCGCGCGTTGCGGCGAGATCGGACACGGCGTGATAAAGTATATACTACAAAGGTCCCGGCTTATTTTCATACTAAATTTACGTCAAAATGTAGAGTATTTGAATTTATATCGTTGAATGAAAACGTATTATATTCGACCAAACTCTTTTCAAAATAAAATTTATGTCGTAATGTAGACCAACTCAAAACGTACATAAAAACATGTCCAACGACGTCGTATGGGTTGTGATAATCTATAACTTACAATCGTACCGACTCGTTTTCGAACTAAATTTACGTTGAAATGTAGGGCGACTCAGATTTATATCGCGCAACTATAAACATATTATATTTGGCTAGCTCGACGCATTTCCAAACAAATATAGTACCTAAACAAAACCAAGATACGTTGAAAAACTAAACATCTATTTTAGGAAAAGATTGAATTAATATTTAGTTATAGATACATTGAAGAATAGTTTTTTACCAATGGCATAAATCTTTTAAAGAAATATTATAGTAAAATAATATTGTGTTATGGTTAAATGTAAAGAAAAATAAAATATTTCACCAATGTTGCAAATTGAGATATATAGTATATAATTTGAAAGCAAAACAAACAAAACAAATAGAATAAACAACCCAAACAACTCCTCAACACTGGCACCAACGTCTGAAACTACAACCTCCTTTGGTTTCTCCATCATCCACTCACACCTCATCATTTTCATCCCTCAACCTTAAAATCCCCAAAACCCTTTATTGATCATCACCTTAAACATCTTGTGAATTTGGGTCTTCAATCTTTAATCACGATAGCTGAAGGTATGCTTAATAAACCCAATTTGTTGTAAGATTTATGTGTATTATCACACACCATTGATTTCAAAGAGTTCAATTTGAACATAATACTTCTCATATCAAGAATTTGAGCGTACATTTAATTGTTTATGCCCCAAATTAGTTATTTATCTGTATGTGAAATGATATTGTGTAGCTCTTTGTAATTGTGTAGTTTTGATGGTATTTTTTGCATTATTACTTGTTTGTTTTGTTAATTTTGTTGATCATAATATCTAGTATTATTTGTTGTATGCTCCCAATTGTCCCTAAATTTGTTGTTCTTTTTGTTAATTTGTGTTATGACTGAAGTTGCATTGTTTATTGTACAAAGTGCGAAGAATATACTGTTATTACTATTGGGTAAAATCGGTTTACCCGACCACAAACGGTAACAACAAATGCGGAATTAACCTTCGTTTGGTCAAAACCTCCCCAACCTGTTTGAACCTGTGATGGTGCAAAAATAGCAAGTATGGTATACCAATCCAAAACAACAAGGAGACAACAATTTTAGCGTGGAAAACCTCTCAAGACGAGAGTAAAAACCACGGGACTACTAGAGCCACTTCAAATCCACTATCATAAAAATAAAGAGCAATACAAGATCCTCTCTAGATACACTAGAGGCATACAACAATCATCATACTCTTGGAAGCAAGTAACATCAAGTATATGCAATCAATGACAAAGAAGAAGAGATATCACCAAATCTGCAGATGCGAACAGAGGCTGTAAAACCCGACTTCCAGACCTGATTTAATGAAACCAACCGTTGGATATTGACGCCCAGGTGTTGTGAAGCTTCTTTCCAAATTTCACGATGATCCAACCGTTCAATCTCCGGAAAAAGACAGATCTTCGAGACTGTGCAGAAAGTGACGGGAATTCTCTTTTCTCCTCAAAACTTTTTCAAACCCTTGTATTCAACTTTTGTGTGTATTGATTATTATTCTAATTACAATTCATGCATTTTTATTCTATCATAACCCTAGTGGGCTAATGATAATGGGTCATACAAATGGATATTTGTTGGTTTTTTTCATTGGCCCAAAAATATACCCAACAAATCTCCCCCTTTTGGCCTATGAAGAAAAGTTAGCCATCCCAGCGATGGAGCAACAAATCTTCAACTTCTCCCTTGCTAAATCTTTAGTCAACATATCGGAACCATTATCATTGGTGTGAACCTTTTCAAGTTCAAGCTTCTTGTCTTCAACAACATCTCTAATCCAATAAGACTTCACATCAATATGTTTTGTTCTCTTGTGATACTTAGAGTCTTTAGCAAGGTGAATTGCGCTTTGATTATCACAAAAAACCACGTATCGTTATTGCATAAAGCCAAGCTCTTGCATAAATCATTTCAACCATAACAGTTCTTTGCATGCTTCTGTTGCTGCAATGTACTCAGCCTCAGTGGTAGACAAAGCAACACACTTTTGCAGTCTTGATTGCCATGACACAGCTGCCCCTGAAAAAGTCATCAAATATCCAGAAGTAGACTTCATGTTGTCTTTGTTACCCGCCATATCCAAATCTGTATAACCTATAAGCACCGGCTTTCCATTTCCAAAATTTATACCCAATTTGGAGGTACCACGTAGATATCTAAGAATCCACTTAACTGCTTCCCAATGCTTCTTACCAGGATTTGACAGAAACCGACTAACAACACCTACAGCACGGGCAATATCAGGTCTTGTACAGACCATGGCATACATCAAACTTCCAATTGCTGAGGCATACGAGACACCATCCATTTCTTCAATTTCCTCCTTAGAAGAAGGGCAATCTTCATCAGTTAGCTTAAAGTTGGGAGTTAGAGGTGTACTCACCACTTTAGCTTTAT
>BJCM01053187.1:0-11533 GCA_018326385.1 Flaveria bidentis | reverse complement strand
AAACAGTCACGTATAAAGTGATATTTAATACCGATGTGTTTAGTTTTAGGGTGTTGGACCGGATTTTTGGTGACAGCAATAGCAGCAGAGTTATCAACAAAAATAGGGGTGTTTGAAAATTGCAAACCATAGTCGCGCATATGCTATTGAATCCAAATGATTTGTGAACCGCAACTTGCAGCAGCAACACATTCAACTTCACTAGTTGACAGAGCAACTGATGTCTACTTCTTACACTGCCAGGTGACTAACCGTCTACCGAAGAACTGACTACCCACAGATGTTGACTTGTAATTCATCTTGCAACCACCATAGTCCGAGTCACTATAAGCTGTAAGCTCAAAGTCGTCATCATGTGGATACACAACCCCAGTGTTAGAGTACCCTTCAGATATCGAAAAATCCGTTTAACTTCGATGAGATGATTTACTTTTGGTTTGGCCTGATATCTTGAACAAAGACACGTTGCATACATAATATCAGGACGAGAGGCTGTGAGATACATAAGGGATACGATTATTCCTCTGTACATCGTAGCATCAACCAGATCACCAATTTCGTCAGATGCCATGTCATGGTTCGTGGCAATTGGAGTTGTAGCAACTGAAGCATTCTCCATGTCGAACCAACTAAGGATATCACCTACATATTTGGACTGATGCTAGAAGATTCCTTTTGGTGTCTGATCCATCTGTAAGCCGAGAAAGAACTTCATCTCCCCCATGGCTCAAATCTCAAACTCTACTTTCATTACAGATTCCAATTCTTTACATAATTCTTCATTCTTGGAACCGAAGATTATGTCATCCAATATATCTGTACCAGCTGTAAATCACCATCTTTTTCTTTGCGAAAACCACGTTTCACTAGATGAGTTGAGAGTTTCTCATACTAGGCTCTAGGGGCTTGAGAAAGCCCGTAGAGTGCCTTATCTAGTTTATAAACTCTATCCCGATGATAAGGATCCTCAAATCCTTCGAGTTGACTGACGTAGACTATGTCATGGATTTCACCATAAAGGAATGTACTTTTGAAATCTAGTTGATAAACTTTAATCTTCATCTAGGATGCATGGCTAGAAAGATACAGATTGCTTCCATCCGAGCTAGAGGTGCAAACACTTCATTGTAGTCAATTTCTTCGACTTGTCTAAAACCTTGAACCACAAGCCTAGCCTTGTTTCTGATTATGACTCCTTGGTCATCTTTCTTACACTTCAAGACCCATTTAGTGCCAATTAGCTTAGCACCTTTTGGTCTATCCACAAGGGTCCATACTCCTAACTTCTTAAACTATAGGAGTTCTTCTTGTATAGCTCTAACCCATGCCTCATCGTTTAAGGCTTCACTTATATATTTTTGCTTAAATTAAGACACAAAACATCGATAAGCACCGTCGTTAAGATAGCCTTTTTCCATAACTAAGGCATAATCAGTTCTGTATAGCTAATTTTGGGTTAGCAGTCCCGAGAGTACATCCACAATGATGTTTTCCAGGGGATTATACACATTGATTCGAGATTCGAGAGTGGTGGGAACAACTACTTATTGATCCGGATTTTGAATCCTAGGTTCAGTATTTGTAGCTATTGGAGTATGAGGTTCAGAAGTGTTAGTGGCATCAAAATCTGATGCTTGTGTACTTTCATTAGAAGGAAACTGTTCCTCCTAGTCCACATTTTCAGTCTCCACTGCTTTATCATCAGAGGAGGAGTAGCTTACATCAAGCTCTCCCCCTATAGGACTAGGAGACGTGTCTTGTGAAATCGATGTTGTCGAGTCTTATGGAGGAGTGTTCAGAACATCGTACATCATTTTAGTCGATAACTCATCCACAGGAAGGGAGGGAGGTATGTTGAAGGACTTAAAAAATCAATCATAGTCGAAGAAGAATGAAGGTCCTTTTCCAGCAGGGGGTGGCGTATCTTTGAACATCAACATTGCACCACACTTCTACCTGACCCGATGAGTTGTTATAAACTCTCTTTTCCGGTATATTGTGTCCGAGAAAGACACCTTCTTTAGTCTTCTCACTGAACTTCACAGTCTGAATTTTCTTCAGCAACATGCACGGTGCTCCAAATGGTTCAAGATACTCCAAGTTTGGTTTACATCATTGGAGCAGTTCATAACATGTTTTCCGATGACGTTTGACCCCTAAGACTCGATTGAGAGTGTAGCACGCATTAGCCACTGCCTCGTTCCAAAATTAAATAGGCAGTTTGGAGTTGGCTAGCATCGTACTTGCTGTCTCTATCAAGCTCTGATTCTTTCTCTCAACAACTCCATTCATCTGTGGAGTGTAGGCCGATGTGAATTGATGCACAATTCCTTTTTCTCTATAGAATGCCTCCATCCCCTGATTCGTGAACTCTGTCCTCTTATCTAATCGAATCTGCCTTACTTTCAGCTTGTAGAGTGATTCCAAAGTAGTTACTAGATGTTTGAATGACTCACAAGTCTCTGATTTGGATTTTTGAAACATCACCCAAGAGAATCTTAAGTAATCATCAGTTACTACATAATAGTATAGATCTCCAGCAATGCTTTTCGTGCTGACTGGGCGAAACAGATCCATGTCTAGAAGCTTGAGAGGCAGGTCAATTGAATTAACTTTCTTTGCCTTGTGAGACTTCTTGGTCTGTTTCCCTTTTTTGACAAGAAGCATTGGACTGTGTTCTTCGTTGTGGAGGCTTTTGATCCATCCAAGATATACAGATCATTATATCTTGAAGTTGTCATTAACACTTTGTCCTCCCAGATAACATAATCCTTCTTCAACATGTAGCAATTCTTGTTGTCTAAAAGAACTTTGAATCATTTATCACAGATCTGGGAGACAGAAAGTAAGTTGTTCTGTAGTTGTTGAACGTAGTTGACCTTGCCAAACTTAACATTCCCGTTTCCCACTTCGCCTTGTGCTGTGATGTAATCTCCTTTATTCCCATAAAATTATACATGTTCCCTTTATATTGTTTTACGTTGAAAAGGAGGGACGAATTCCCAGTCATGTGCCTGGATGCCCCGCTATCAATAATCCAGGTATTTGTGATAACACTGTAGCGGACACCCTACACATTCATAGGAATTGATCAGTTCAGGTTTGGGACCCAAGCCTTAACTAGCTCGGGTGACCCAGAGGAATCACATATCATGAACTCAACCTATTTTCCATCAGAGGATAAGGGCACATCATTTTTCTTCTTGTTCTAATTATCAGACACATTACTTGATTTTTCTTTCCATAAGCCAGTTTTTTGTAAGGTCTATTTGTGATAAACCGATGACTAGCTTATAGTTTGAACTTTAGGTTCACTAATACTCTTAGGTGGACTAATAGATCTCCTCTTAGAAAGACTTGGTTTTGCATCATAAAGTTCAATTTTATTTTTGGGAGTCTGATACTAAGGACAATTAGAAGATATATGTCCTTGTTTTCCACAACTGTAGCATGATCTCCTTTCTACAGGTTGAGGAAAATGTTTATGTGGGTTTGAGTGTGGTACAAGTGTGAGATGAGTCTGGTTGGGTTTATTCACTTCTCTTTTAGATGCTTTGGCTTCTTTAATAAAATTAATTGTTTGAACATTTTGAACATCTTTAACCTTTAGTTTATTTGGAATTTGACGTGTAACACGTGTTTGGTTAACTGGTTTAGTCATTTTGGGTTCAGAAGTAGACATGTGTGAACTTGACCTTACATTAACCATTTCAAATTTATCATCCAAATTTTCTATAGGCATCTTTCCTTTTAATTTCAAAGTAGACTCCTTCTGTTTAGTGCTAGCCTTCATAGGTTTTCTCGTAAAATTGAGAAAACTAACCAGAGGAGTGGACACCACATGATCCTTCACTAGGTTATTATTTATTGGTCTACTTTTAGTATTCAAAAGGATTGTATGTGGTGGTGGAACTACATTGTAACCCAACCCTTCCCCATTGTTTCGTTCTTTCACTAAGTTTTGAAATATGTGTGAAAAACTAGCCAAACTACGTAGTTTTTGTTTTAAAGATTCAACTTCGACTTCTAAAACTACTTTTTCTTTCTTTGTTTCTTCTAAAAAATTAAAATAAAACTTTATGCCATTTGCTTGCTTTAATACAACAACCTCGGTTTCCCTTAGTTGTTTACCCAAAAGTTCTATTTTCTCTTTGTAACTGCACTCATTTTGTTTTAATATACGATTGGCCTCAGTGAAGAGTTCTAAATCATTTACTAAATTTTCATTGTGTTCTAATAACCTTGCAAATTTTAGATTAATGCTATCTCTAAATTTGTCACATTCAGAACAAGCATGTTTATCAAATAGTTGGTCATTAGAACTTACCTGTGAGGAATCAGACAAGTCAGCCATCAACGCCGTTTCTGACTCTTCGTTTACTGGAGATTCTGAGTTTGTTGCTCTGAGCTCTTCCTTAACCATGTGATTTACCACAGTAACAGCTTCTTCGGTATCTGACATTGTTTGCTCAGCTATAATTTCACCTTCAAATCCATCATCCAATGCCTCAACACAAACAATATTTTATTCACCGAGAGACATAAATCGGAAGGACCAGTCTTGCCCTTCATCACCTTGAGCAGTCAAGGCCTTTGTCTCTTTGTTTGAAGGTGTTCCAATCGTGTCCTTGTCTTGATGGTTGAAGGTCGGAAATGGATTTCCATTACCTGTTTTCTTGGGCTTTACACAATCACATTTAAAAAGCCCATTTTCACACAGTTAAAGCATGTGACTTTGGTTTTGTCAAAACCAAAGGTTGTATCTTTAGTGGCTACTAGATTCTACCCCGTCTTTTTCACAAATTTCTTTGCCCTTCTGACAATACTTGCTAAGGCCCAATTACGTCCATCCTTTCTAGCTCATTTTCATTAACCTGCTCATAATCCTCATATGCAAGATGACAATTACCAATCTTACCTGACACTAAACCAGCGTAAGATTGTACAACTGCCGCTAGAAGATCCATATGTTCTTTGGCAACTTCCACTGTAACATTACCGAGATTCTCAATCTTTAACTTTGTTGTGTTTGATTCAAGAACTATATATTGGGTAGCGGATGACCCTGACGTTTTTGTTCCTGAGGTGCTGGTTTGGGAAGGAGTAGATGAACTAGACACGAAAGTTGTTTGCAACGGTGCTCCTGAAACAACTGGAGTTGGAACTAAATTGTAGAGTGAAGGATTCTGAACATAGGATCCTTTCTTTGACTTGTATTTCATTCTTAGTTCTTCCTTTATTAACTTCAGGATGAGTCATTTATGTCTAATGTCACTAGAATTTCATTCTGTCTGAGGTTGGACACAAATGAATCCCATTTATCCGGCAAACCATCTGCAAAGCTTAAAACTTTATCTTCCATAGATGTTGTTAGACCATGAGTGTGCAACTCACTCATCAGATGGTAGAACCTATCAATAATGTCATCCAAGCTCTCATTCCCAATCGAGGAGAAATTATCAAACTCCTTCTTGAGAGCTTTAGCCTTTAGTGCTTTGAGAGTTGCATTTTGGTCACATCTCTTCTCCAATGCTTCCCATAACTTTTTCGCCGGCTTGTTCTCAGAGAACTGATGAAAGACATCTTTCGGTATCGACTGAGTCTATAGAGCATATACTTTCTTCTCAGCATTGAAAAAAATCTTTTATGCTTCACTCATTCCTCCCAATGTTAACATGGCTCCATTTGCACTGACTGGTACCGTGTAACCAGTCTCAATGGATGTCCAAAGATTGGGATGAACTCCATTTAGATAGATCTCGAATCGTTGTTTCCACTGTGGATATTAACGTTATCAACTTTGGCGGTTTATTATGATTACCAATCTCATTCTCCAGAATCAGAAGATTCTAGATGGGAGAGTCCTTTCCGGCAGTAAAGGCAGCAAACTGATCTTCCATTGCTATAAACTTTGAACTTTTAGAACAGGGCAGTTTCACTCGTGCGAATGGACTATGAGTATGAGTCACTCGTGCGAATGAAGGGTGCGAATGAATTCAATCATGCGATTGGATTCAGTCGTGCGTGTGAACAATATGATTGGAATCAAACGACTAGAGTTGTTTAGTCATGCGAATGAGGGATGCGATTGACTTCAGTCGTGCGAATG
Source organism: Flaveria bidentis (assembly GCA_018326385.1). Classification (NCBI taxonomy): domain Eukaryota; kingdom Viridiplantae; phylum Streptophyta; class Magnoliopsida; order Asterales; family Asteraceae; genus Flaveria; species Flaveria bidentis. The sequence continues at coordinate 5,424 of BJCM01053187.1, read as the reverse complement.
AAGTATACATGTGAGTTCAATCGTGCGACTGGTCCAATTGTGCGACTGAAGGCTGCTGTTTTTGTAAAATTGAAGATTTTGACACTTTGACACAAAAACATGATTTTTCAAGAAACCCTAATCTGCCGTTTGATGAAAAAGACAACTTTTATGCATGCAAACGTCGAAAACACCTTTAGAACCAACGTGGTGACTCTTTTGAATTAAAATGTGAGTTTTAACACCAAAACTAATCGAATCCACGCAAATCAAGAGCCAAAGCTCTGATACCACTTTTCAGGACCGTGTACGTACAAAATACTAACTGATTATACGTGAAACCATATAAAATAAGGCGGAATCCTATTTGATTGGCGATCCAATCAGTTAGAATGTTAACCCGTTTGATATAAGAATGAACTAAACATTAAGAACTAGTAGGAATTGATCAAGAACGGACTCTGAAGTTGGATTGGCTATCTTGGACGTTCTAGACGGCTAGGGTTTGTGAAATTATGAAGTTTTTCGAATTGTTAACAATTTTTTTCGACGAATTAAATGGTATTTATAGGTTTGTAGTTTCCATTCGTACGACTGAACCATTTGCATGGTTCAGTCGTGTGACTGAATCATGCGACTAAGACTTACACACAACTGAAGGTTCAGTCATGCGACTGAGTCAATCTTATGTCTCAATTATACGATTGATCCAGTCTCCTGGTTCAGTCGTGCGACTGGTCCATAAGCATGTTGTATTCATGCGTATGGTCCATAAGTATGGTCCATTAGCATAAATATCACCCGACTAGGTTGAACGCATTTCTTAATCATTATTGACTAAGAACCATGCACAACAACCTCAAACCTATATAATATGTTCATACACATGAATTACATGAATTATACTTAACACCATAATAATATGAAATAAATAAACTTGAATAAACATCAACCATATATTATATTTCATTGAACCATTTCATTACATATGCGTAAGACATGTAAGACTTTTACATTTAAGCTCATAAACTAGGAACAACATGTATCTACATTTCACATTCTACACCTCTCCTGAGCTTGAGTGGAGGCTGATGCAGCAACATCTTCATCCTCATCATCATCATCATCATCCTGATGCACCTCTTTATCTTTTCCACTCGGTCCTCCATAACATCATCTTCCTCAGATTCATCTTCATCCTCATCATCATCATCATCCTCATCATCACCATCCTTAATCTTTAACGGCTCATTCTTAGATCCCTTAAGCTTTAGCAATATCTTTGCAGGATCGGTGAAGGGTGATCACCTACAACACAACAACACAAAGAGGAGAATTACTTAATGTAATCAAACAATGAACTGGATTAACTACAAGTAAAGATACTAAGAACACAAGTAAGTAAGAGATAGGACAAGAGAATAAGATACACAAGCAGATGGTTTTCAAGATTGCAGTATATTGCTTTCTCAAGTTCTATTACAAGTGCTACAAACCATGAAAGAAAGTTACAACAACATGAGATATTTATACTACATCCTACAATCGGCTATACTTTGACGGCGGACTGGATACAATTGACTAGACAAAAAATAAATCAATTGTAGAGTCAAAACACAGAGTGCCTTTTGACTAGTGACTATGACATGCCATAGCTCACATCCTTATCTATAACAAAAGGATAAAGTACATGAAGTAGAAAGTTACAGACTCAAGATCTCAATGTAAAGTTACCAAAAGCATGGACCTTTCCACCAACTCATGTAAGGTGGTGTCTTTACAGAGTTGCAGCGGAAAGTGGTCTAGCTTTATGGAAAAGTACATCAGATTAAGCATGTTGTTAAAAGTCTTCGGAAGAAATCTATCTTCAAGTGTTGGATTCGGAAGACTTTGTCTATTGAAGCATTGGAAGACTTTATCTTGGGCTTCTGAAGACAATGGTCTTGGCTTCGGAAGGTTTCACACTTAGAATATTTCTGTTGCATGTGTGAAACTTCCAAAGCATTCTTCTTCAGTGTACTTGTGCAGCATGAAGGAGAGACTTTGGGTGTTTGGGTTGCTTCACCCTCTTAATACAATCTCTACAAACTCCCCCTAGGCTGATGCTACCAAAACACTAGTAGACTTTAGATATTGATAGTTCTCATCAGATTATTGACCATCCCTTTCTTCATGAGATGATCAGGATCCCTTAGACTGTCAAAATGTCTTCTCATGTCAAAGAGATCATGTAGAGGCAACTGAAACATATCTTCCCATGTGTAGATGCTCTCAGTGCCTTGATCTCTAATGACATTCCATATTCACATATTTGTGGTGTATGTCCAGGACAAGATGGGTCTTCCTGATGCTAGAGGATCTGTTTGAATAGGAGTTGATGTAGCATCCTTTTGCTGCACATCCTCAGGATGTTCTGACTCATCCTGAGGTTCAGAAAAGGATGCAGTCTTCTTCTTTGGCTTTGGCTTTGAACCCATCCTTTTCATTCTTTTTATCACTTTTAACTGAGAAGACTGGCTTACAACACCTGATTGATCTTCATTGTCTTTCTCAGTTGGGTCTTCCTCTCTTACAGGTTGAGAAGGAGAAGGAGGTTGACCCTATTGTGGATCAAAAGATGAAGCTTGCTGAGATTTAGCAGGAGGTCCAGGTTCTATTGTCTTGTAAGGCCCCGTTCCCGGGACACTTACAGTTGGCCAGTCATTGCTCCCAAAAAATACAATTACATTTAACTTTCATAAAAACACCGCAGCGGAACATTAAAATAACTCTTCATTTCATAATAACTGCTTTTGCAAGTTAATACAATCATTCATTTCAAAACATCGTTCGTTCGCATTACAATGCAGAAACATTAAACAAAAGAATGCCATCCCAAAAGAGTTGAGTAGTCGTCCCGTGCCATCCTCAGCAACATTACATGCCAACTGGAAACACATAAAAGTCAGCATTGCTGAGTGAGTTCTAGTTTTATAATAAAACATACTTTTCTTTCCTTAAAACCATTCTTTACTTTCATACGATCATACATCATACGTACACATAGATAATATCAATATTATCTTCATTAATCGTTCATTAACTTTCATTCATACTTTCTTCCTTTCATTCGTACGTTCATTACTTTCAATGACATGTACATTACCCCGAACATTGTGCACGAAGCTGGTAACTAGGCCTGAGGTCTTTCATAGACCTTGAACATTGGGCATGGAGCTGACTCCAGTACCTAGGGCAAGTACACTCACCACTTATCTTTCCTCTTTCATTTCGGATCAATGCCATATGCTATACCCCGAACATTGTGCACGAAGTTGGTTAGTGGGACTAAGGTCTTTCATAGACCTCGAACATTATGCATGAAGCTGACTCCAACACCTAGGGCAAGCGGCAAGGATCTCATACATATGGTCAATCACGAAGATTGGACCCTAGTGTGCATCCTTCCAGGGTAGCTAACCCGCACACCATTGAGCTAACACCCTTCATTGGGTGTGAACCTCCATACATTGCTTGCAAGCCTTTCTTACATTCTTTCATTCATTAATGCATGCATTCATTCATCATGTTCCTCTTTTCATTATCTTCCACTTTACATTACAAAATACTTTCATTTCATTCATTAACATTCAACGTAAAGCCATGGGAAAATAATCATACATAAAAAGGAACCCCACCATACACAGTCAACATCATCATACCGGGAATCATACCTACATAACATACATCATGCATAAACATACAACATCATCATCCATGCCCAACATAACCTCTATGGCCTCAAAAGTCATCTTACATGAACTCCTGAGAATCTTCCACGTCAAAACTTACATCTGCTCTTTCCCCCAAAAGTTAGTAATTAAACTACATTCCTTCACGTACACAAACCCTACTTGGGTGTATGGGCACCCTTCAGTCGCATGGCCTCACAGGCGACTGAACACTTAGGTGAATGGACATCAGGCGAATGAACCCTATGCGGATGGACAGTAATGCGGATGGACACCATGGGTGATTGGATTTAATGCAGATGATTTCCCAGGCGTATGGACCTTCAGTCGCACCACTAACATGTGAATGAGCCTAATGCGGATGGATTTTATGCGAATCCACCTAATGCGGATGGATCTAGGCGTATGGACCTCAATCGCATGAATCCCCATGCGAATGGCCCTCAGTTGTATGACTCACATGCGAATAGGCCTCAGTCGCACTCCTTTCGGCCGTATGGCCTCAATTGCATGCCATTCGGTCGCCTAACCCTAACTAATGCAGAATGCAGTTCATCCCGAATCCAATCTGCACGTTTCGGCCTCCAAACCCTTCCAAACTCGTTCTAAGCCCCCAACCTAATCCTTAGAAACACATACCACAACACTATTCAAGCACGCACAAGCCGAAACACACTCCATTTAAAAAACAAGTTTAACTGTGTTCCAGCCCCATATCAGTTGAAAACATGTACAAGAGGGGTCCTAAAACTCATACAAACAACATCGTCGAGTAAAGATTCAATCTAACCTACTACACTTCAACTTTTGTTTTCGAATTCAAAAAAACCAAAGCTTTTGACCACTTTTCTCCCTCTCTTTTCCTCTTGGCAGATTTTACAAGTGTGGTTGAGGGTGTGGGTTGCCCTCCCCTTTTAACCTCCCTACTCATCCAATCTTTCTCCCGGTTTTGGCAAGTTTGGTCCCTCAACTTTGGACTTTATTTCTTTTTCTTCTTTCGTTGGCTTCAAAGAAAATATCTGGGTGTTACAAGTTTACCCCTCTTGTATAGGTTTCGTCCATGAAACCTGTTATTCCTAGAACAAATATGGGTAATGATGGCTCCTTTCTTCTTTAGTCTCCCACGTAGACTCGGATCCTTTCCTGTGTTTCCACTATACACGCACAAGAGGAACCACTTTATTCCTCAGTCTTTTTCTCTTTTCGATCAATGATTGCCACTGGTTGCTCTACATAACTAAGCTGTTCATCTACTTCGATATCCCCAATTGGAAGAATCATATCTTCATCCGCTAAACACTTCCCCAGATGAGATACATGGAATGTTGGGTGAATTTCACTTAACTCATCAGGTAATTCCAAACTATAGGCCACCTCTCCTACTCGAGCAACGATTCGAAAAGTCCCTATATACCTTGGGCTCAACTTGCCCCTCTTCCTGAATTGGATGATACCCTTCCAAGGTGAGACCTTCAACACAACCCGGTTACCCACCTTAAACTCAATTGGTCTGTGTCGTTTATCAGCATACGACTTCTGTCCATCTTTGGCTGCCTTCATGATGGCCTTGATCTTTTCAAGCTTCTTAGTCGTAGCCTCGCTTACCTTGACGCTCCCTAACTCTTTCTGACCAATGTCGCTCCCGCACACGGGTGTTCGGCATCTCCTACCGTATAGCATCTCATAAAGGGGCATACCAATGCTGGCATGATAG
>BJCM01053171.1:763-16431 GCA_018326385.1 Flaveria bidentis | reverse complement strand
CATAACAACTGAAGAAGTCTACATCAGCTGAAGACAACGGCTGAAAACATCAGCCGAAGACAACAGCTGAAGACAACAGCTGAAAACATCAGCCGAAGACAACAGCTGAAGACAACAGCTGAAGACATCAGCTGAAGTCAACAGCTGAAGACATCAGCTGAAGACATCAGCTGATGACAAAGTCTGAAGGCAAAGTTTTCAGCAGTTTGTCATAACAGCTGAAGAAGTACTCTTCAGTAGTTGTGATGGTTTAATCTTCAGTAGTTTTATGTTAGTTTCAGCTGTTTGAATAATCAGTTAGATGTCATATCAGGTGACATCTGCTGACGTCACATTCCTCTATAAAAGGAATGTTTGACCTAATTTGTAATAGCCGAAGCCTGCGAGTAAATTGATATATTATCTTTTACAGAAAACTCACTCTTTATAGCCGTCACTGTTTGATTGAATATTCTTAGTATTCTTGCTTAAATTTCGTCTAATTTTAGTACGATTCCGCTGCATATTATAACCTAATTGATTAACCTAGATCGTCGATCCCCAACAAAGTTGGCTCTAACATTTTTGTCCAACAAAGATGGTTATGAAACTAATGCTGGTTCTTGTATTGGATAGTTTGTCCATTGATTGTGTATTATATATTGTTCTCTAGCTAAGCTAAATATGACTTTTACTTGTTGTATGATATTATTTAGTTTCATTGAATGCAATTACATCTCTATACTTAGGTGTTGCCCAAGAAGAAGGGCTGTGGTAGGGTTAGCACAAGGTGTGGCTTTGACTTAGGTTGTCAGCACAAATGGATAGATGGTGTAATGATGGAGGAAAATTTTGATATAGGAATTAAAAATGACAGAAGTTCACAAATTAAAAATTAAAAATTTAGTGGCAGAGTTTGAAAATTAGAGATTAAGGAAATATATTGGGACATGGGATTTCCCTTATGATTTAAACATTCTTTCTTCCTAGTCATTAGTCACTTAATAACATGTGACACTCTAGCTTGTGATTATATACATCAAGCTTTTCATGAACTTTCACATACTTCAATTGTGAATTAAGGCAAAACATATTTACATATCAACCTTTGTAGCGCATAATATTTGCGTATTTGCAATCTGCAGGTGCAGTCATGTTTTTGTTTGAAGGCACTTTTGGTAATATTCTGCACACAGGAGACTGCAGACTTACACCTGAGTGTCTACAGAGATTACCTGAGAAATATCTAGGCAAAATATCCAGAGAACCTAAGTGTCGACTTGATTATGTTTTTCTGGACTGTACGTTCGGGACATTTTCTTTGAAAATGCCTAGCAAACATGTTGCAACCCGGCAGGTAATTCTGAATCTTGTAGTCTTCCATCACTTTGGGTTATCTTTTGTAAACTTGGGCTAATTATTTCTTCTAAGTTGATCAAAACTCTAAATTCATCCAATCGTCCATGTGATAAGACAATGGAGAAAGTTTGATAATCTGCCATGTCGGTGAAAGAGGTCACTTAACAGTAGCTGTGGCCTGTGGCAAGTTAGACCCCTTGGGTTATGTTGTATCTCTAACAGGCCAAATGAGTAAAAAGTAAAAATAAATTTAGCTAAAAAGGGGACAGGTTAAATGGTTCTCAAATCACACAAAGTATATTGTTAGTGTATGCAACCTCCTAAACTATTGTATTGAACAACTAGATTTGTTGTTAATAATGTAGTTTTCATAACATAAAAAATAGAAACTTTTGGACTTGTAGTTTAGTCATTGTCTGTTAATAATCCTACCTGACCTGGCTTGACAAAGTACCCAACCTGCCTGACCTGGCAGTTTTGCCAGTTCTACTTGATAGTTAAAGTTGTTTCTCTTGTTGCAGGTCATTGATTGCATATGGAATCATCCGGACGCTCGTGAGGTGTACCTAACATGTGATCTTCTTGGTCAGGAAGAAATACTTGTTAGTGTGTCTCAAACTTTTGGTTCTAAAATCTTTATTGATAAAGAAAACAACCCTGAATGCTTCCAATCTCTATCTATAACTGTACCGGATATCATTTCTCAAGACCCATCTTCAAGATTCCATCTTTTTGATGGTTTCCCACGACTCTCCGAAAGAGCAGAAGCAAAACTAGCTGAAGCCCGGGCTAATTTTCAGCCCGACCCACTTATAATACGTCCTTCAGCCCAATGGTTTGTCTTTGAGGATGTTCTATCAGAAGCTAAAAAACGAAAAAGTGATCGATTTAAAGAAGCAAGAAGGGACCAATCTGGTATTTGGCATGTTTGTTATTCGATGCATTCATCTAGAGACGAACTTGAGTGGGCGCTACAACTACTTGCACCTAGATGGGTGGTCTCAACCACCCCTGAGTGTAGAGCCACAGAGCTCAGTTATGTGAAAAGGCACTGTTCATATGGTAATTTAGCTCTTGATGACCCTTTGTGGAAGCTTCTAGATATTCATCTCGAAGCTCCATTTGTTGATGAGAACATACATGAGGAAGTTTCCTGTAGCACATCTCCACTTGTCATGTCTCAGTTAGAATCACCGCAAGAACTTTTTAGTAAAAAAGAAATTGTGATTGTGTCTTCACAAGTAAAAGAGTCATCCGTGACATTGTTTGGAAGAGCAAGGCTGGGCCTTGATAATTCTACTTTCATTTATGAAAATATAGTCAAGCCTGAAGTCTCATACTTTGATGAAGATGTTGAAGTTCAAATGAACAATGATACGTTTAGGGATAGGGACACATCTGATATTCAACATTACGCGTCAAAGTCAAAGGACCTGACTGAAGGAATAGTCAAACTCACAACTGTGTGTTCACCAAAGGGAGTGGGTGAAAACATAAGGAAGTTGTATAGGAGTATGCATGTTCCTGTTCCTAAACCACTTCCTTCATTGGTGGATCTGTTGAACGATAGAAAACGAGCCAAAAGGAGGTGTTTGTCATAGAATTTGCAGATTATTGATGTCATATACGTGTTACAAGAAAAGGATAAGGGTAATATTGCAAGTGTTAGCTTGAATTCATGTATTAGCCAATGAATCTGGTGAAAGTCAACGGTAGAGTGTCGAAAGGATCCATCCAATTGGATGCTTGTATCTTGAGGCAGTGGATTTGATTCATATTCTTTCATATCTATTGGTGCAGTTAAGACCCCAATTAATATAATCTACAACAGTCTGTAAATAAAGTCAGTGCTTATAGAATTGCTTTTCATACAAGATTTCTGGCATGAAAATGTGATTTGAAGCCAGTTAACATTATTAGTTGCCTGAAGTTTTTTTTTTATATAAATAAGTTCTTCAACTTTCATGTTTTCATAAATGTAGTTTGGTAATCATAGAAACAAAATGGATGCTTACTGTATATTTTGTGCATATTAAAAAATTTTCATTACCACCAACCGACTAAGGAGCAAGCTAAACCCTAAGTTAGCATTGGCTCTGACGGAAAATAATTTGTTTGTAATTTAGAACTAAAACTAAAACTAAAACCAGGATAAAATTAAACCTTATACCACTTTATGTTTAGTCAACAAAGTCAAAATCGCTTTGGGTGAGAAAACGGTTGGGTTGGAATCGCTTTGGCCAACACCTATCTAGCAGGCATTTATTTAGGTAGGTTCTCGATTGGATCGGGTTGGAATTGGTTTATGAATAAAATATTATTTTTTAAAAATTAAACTATAATTTAACTTTAGTTTAAAATAAACAAAATAAAGTTTATCATTATTTATTTTTTAGTAATTTACATAGATAGCTCTTATGCTTTGGGCAATAAAATAATCAAGATTATTATTACAGTGTAATAATAAATATAATATAAACATAACTGAAGCTGACATCATAATGTTAGTATCCTTTCATACTGTATTACTGTTGTCGTAAACATTGTCATAATGGTATGACATGTTGAGATCTTTTCTTTCCAAATCAAACAAACAACCTGTTGATAAATACTTAAGTGTTATGGTATTCAACACGTTTAAAGATTTGATGAAAACATGTCAAAAAGTTGGTTTCAAAAATTTTAAAACCGCTCGACTAATAGAATAGTGCCTGAAAGTTTGAGGCAAGAACTTACTAAAGTCGCATTCTCTTCGGCCCTCTATGGAATTATTTTTTTTAAGTTGACGTAGAACTTGTTATAGTCATATTGTAATTTAAATTTAATTATAGAAAATGTGCGTGATATGTCTTATATATGATGCTTTGTTTAGTTTTTAACTTAAAAAAATACGAGCACAAATATGAGGCACGAATATGTGAACGGAGGTTGTTACTTTGATGCACAAATCTGGTATTGCATAGTTTTAAGTGAAAATAGGGAATTTTATTAATTTGGTTGTATTAGTTTTATTTGACTTCTTATTCATCGATCCCACATTGAGTTTCATTTTTAAGGTTTAATTATTTTTATCATGCTATTATAATATAATTCTCGATTCTTATTGAGTGAATACGAGTAGTTTATTGGTTATTTACAATTGTATCATTGCCTTAGTGTTCAATATAAGATTTTGTGGATCGAGAGTTGTTATTTGGATTTATTTTAGTGGTTTTCATGGACAAGAGTGTTCGAAGATGGTGGTCGAGTGTTTTAAATGAGTTTGGGTAGAAATGGATCAATTTAAAGGGTGATTTGTGTGGTTTTGTGTTCAGTTTTGATTGGGTTTAAGTAGAGATACAAATGTTTCATTTGTGATTGTTTGGTGTGCTTTCAATGATCATTATGCTCAGATTTGATTATATTAGTTCAATAGTTGTAAAGTTATTTTACAGGCTGATGCAAACCAAAGAGCTCCGAGCAAGCATTCTGAAGAACAATGAAGTTATTTTGAAATATTTGACAAATGTACTAAGAAATTCTTTAAGTGTTAAATCTTTCAAAACCCAATATCAATTCCGAAACTAAATATGAAGTCTTTCGAAGCTTTAATATAAAGTCTTCAAAATACAAGAGATTGAACTCTTCCGATTACAGAGAAGACATACTTTCTCTAGCATGTTTTTGATAAAAGCTGAACCACTTTTCACTGTCATCTTTGAAAACTCATCAACTTATACAAGTTGGTGATATCTGCACACTTTTTTCAACTGTAAATTAAGCTCATTGAGTTTGTAATAGATTAGAATATGAGATATGACATGCCTAGTCACTAATCAAAAGCCAATCTGCCTTTTGACTTTACATTTATCTTTTTGTCTAGATTAGTATTTTAGTTGACCTTCAAAGTATTACCGACTGTAGGATGTAGTATAAACTATCTCAGGTACTCGTCCTTAGTACTAAGACTTGTAACAGTTGTTAAACACTTGAGAACAATATAGATCATTCTTGAAAACCAATTACTTATGTTCAGCTTATGCTCTTTACTCTTGTTCTTTGTTTCTTAAACTTGAAAACCAATTACTTATTTGTTAAATGTTGCTTTTTCTCTCCAACCTTGTGAAACTGTTGCATTACCCCCTTCACCAATCCTACAATTGGTATCAGGGCTTTCTAAGCTCTTGATTGTAAGATCTCACCATCTTAAATATCTTTAGTTTCATAAACCACTTACTAGCTCAAATGGCGGTTGTACTAAGGCTGACATGGAAACTAGTATGCAGGATCGGTGTTGGTCTCACAACACAAGTTTATCTCTCAAACTCACTTGATCTCACTCAGTTGATGAAGCAAATCTCTTACTAAGTAGACAAATAATATTATAAGTTGATGAAAAGACTCTTACAAGCATCTCATGATGAGTTACAATGAGAAACTATATATATACTACTATATATAGTCGATTATACTTGGATAACCAGTTGGAATTTACAACTAGACAAATACTATATTGCTAGAAGTAAAGAATCTATGATAAAATACTATCTTAGATTAGGTAGTCATGACATGTTCATAACTTATCTTTTGTCACCAACTAAAGGTGGCACCTGTACTAATTGATAAAGGGTGAATAGTGGATTAAAGTATGATTAACTACATGGGCGTGGGAAAGCGCCATGTAGTATATCAAAGGTGGCAGCGAAATGTCAGACAGACCATACTTATGTACACTGGTTCATAGTTGATTCTTTCGAAGCTTAGGCTTCGGAAGAATAAGTTCTTCTGAGGCCATTTACACTTCGGAAGAAACAACATCTTCTGAGTCTTCTTCTAGTCTTCATGACTTTGTTCGTTGGAAGACTTTGCCTTGGATCTTCTAAGTGTGTATACTTCGGAAGGAAGATTACCTAGTCTCGAAAGACTAAGTTTTTCCTTCGGAAGTTCTTCATAATCAAGCTTCAGAAGAAGCTTTGTCTTCGGAAGACCTCTTCAATTGTATTCCAAAATATTCTAAGCATTCTTTTGGTTGCATCAGCATCATATGATCGAATAAACTCCCCCTAGGTTGATGCTACCAAAACTTCACTCCCTTTTACTCCTTAGAGTCTTCAACACCAGGCAAAACATATATTTGTCTATCTCTTTGTTCTTACCTGATGTGGTGGTAAGGAGCTTGTACAAGTAATTCATGGATAGTAAGTCCAATCTATTGCTCTGAATGACATGTACACTTTTCTGTGCCCTTTTGAAGAGAGTTAGTCGATGGGAATCGTAGTCATATTCCCATCTAACTATAGCTTCTGAATATGGGCCTTCAACCATATGTATGAATGTTCTTCCTTGAGTGGTTGCACCTTCTTCTTCTTCTTCTTCTTCTTATTCATTTGCTCGTATCTTTACCTCTTCTTCAGTCTTTGCTTTCTTTGTAAGCTAAAAAAAGATGAATACTACTCAGATGATTTCTGATATGAGCAATAATCTAAGAGTTGGAGAGGTGGGAGAATGTTTTCTCTGCTAACTCAGCAATGTCAAATCTGCTGGAATGTAATAGAGATGGTGTATTAAGTTTGTCTACTTGACCATTCGCCCTTTCCACATCACATCTGCGTGAAGGTTCATCAAACCTCCACTAGACAATTTGTCTTCTAGGATTGAGGGGCTTAGTTGGCAGCTTGTCCCTTTTCCTAGGGTCCTATAGAGTCACCAGTCTCCTTCTTAACTCCTTCTCCTCTTCTTTAACTATGTCTGAGTTAGTTGCAAGAAGTTTGAGAGCTTGGTCTAGTGTTCCTCTTGGCAGATCAAGGAATGCATCTCTTTATTTTGATCTCCTTGAACTCTTCTAAGGACAAGGGCTTAGATGGTTTAGAGGATGGTTTGGGTAATGATTGGGTTCGGGGTTGTGTTTTGGGTTTAAGTATAAGTGGTGGTGGTTATTGATAAGCAGTGGGTGAAGGTGTAGGTAAGGCAGATAGTGTGGGTTCAAGGGTGTATGGTTTAGTTGTTGGTTCAGTTTTGATGGAAAAAGGAAAAGGTATGGGCATAGGTTTTATTAGTTGTGTTTGGGTGCTGGTTTTGGTACCCTCTTCTAACCATCTTGTCCTTGAGTTACCTCCTGCCTTCTTCCTAAGCGAATGCCAGCCTTGATATCGCTGACATGTCGCTGTAGGGTCTTCTCAGACATGGGACCCACTTGCTTGCCGATGAAGACATGGGCTTTGAGATAAGCTTTCATCCAAGCCTTATCTCCCACCTTCTTTGCAACCATAAGTTATGCATCTTCCTCCATCTACTTCTTCTTCTCCCTTAGCTTCTCCCTAATAGCCTTCTTCGTATTCTTGTTAATTTGATCTTGCTCTTTATCGAAAAGAAACAAGATCGTATCATAATCATGATAATTTAGCTCTTTTTGAGAATAGCCTCTTGTGCAGAGAAAGGCTATTATCTCCATTTTCTCCCTCTCTAGTTCCTCCTTCTCCTTCTTCCTCCTTTCCTCCTCAATGACCAATCTTACTGCCTCCTTCTTTTCCTTTTGCAGCAAGGTTAGCTTTTCTAACTTCACAAGACCATCAAGAAGTATTTCTTCATTGTCTATTCCCAGGTTGATGAGCCTGTTTATGACATCCACTCTCCTTTTGTTGTTGATACTTTCTTGAGCGACTGCTATTGCTTTGCTTCTTGCAGCCAACAGCTTCCCAGTATCAAATCTTCCTTTGTTCTTAAGTTTTTCCAACCTTTCCTCCTCTAGAAGCTCCTCAACAGTCATCTTTCTTTTTTCCTTTAGGATCAAAGGAAGATTTAGCATTTGGAGACTCAGGTTTAGAGGATTCAGGTTGGGGAGAGTGGGGATGAACTTGTGGTGCTTGTGGTGTTTGAGATAGAGGAGTTTTAAGGAAGTCCTCACTGTGTACCTCCGAGGCTAGATCAAGAATGGCCTCTATGATGAACAGGTCATCAGACAAGGAAGATAGTTCAGTTATTCCTTTCACAACTTGGATTCTGCTTCAGAAGTAATTGGGGTGACACTACCTGTCATTTTTAAGTTGGTTGCTGGGCCATTAGTCTATATTTCCCCTTTGAAGTTAATCTCAGATTCAATAGAGACCTTAGGTTGACCAACTTCATCCTCAGAGGTAGGTGGCGCACTCAGCCTTTTATGCTCTTCAGCTCCAAAGTAGGCAATGACTTAACCTTTGATTCAAGGTTTAAGACTTTAGAAATTAGGTCTTTGATAATAAGTTGCAGGCTACCCTCATCTTCTTTTGAAGAATCATTGGGAGATGAGATAACATACCTAGTATGTTCATCATCACCACAAGTAATGGTTACTTGGCGCCTTGATTTCCTTTGCATACTAATGTCTCTTTCAGAGGCATAAATTGGCAAGGTTGTCGTGGACTCAGTTTCACTGATGTTACCACAATCTTGAGAGGCTAGTGAAACACTCTTAGTAGTGGCAGCTAAGTCTATATGAGTCACCTGCACTCAGGTTGGAGTCACCTAAGTTTGGTCTAGCTGATGTGGGCTAGATATCAGAGGTTCCCTGAGGCTTAGTTGATCTTGAGAGTGGTGAGGTAGATCAACATCATGGACTTGACAATGCATGATATCCTTATCAGATCGGGTTAATAGTTCAAGAAAAGATACAAAGGTTATATCTAATGACCCGGGACCTTGGTCAACACCTAATGGCTCCTTTGCAACAATAGTTGAGCCAATGATGTGAGTGTCCTTTTTTTGCTGCTTAGGGGAGTGTTTAGACTCTCCCTAAGGGCTTATGGATTTGGTTGTGGGCTCATTAGGTTGAGACTGAGGAGACTTAACACTTATATTAAGGTTAAAGGAGAAGAGTGGTTGGACCTCTGGCTGAGTGGGAGCCCTAAGTTCCACTCTAGTTTTTTTGTATTGAATAGAGGGGACTTGTTCAATCAGAGAGAGGGCTCATTTAGGGCATCTTTTGTATGTGAATTCGATTGGGTGTGAAGAAATAATTGGCATTATAGTGGTGGTGGCTGGTGTGGGTTCATCAGCTGCTCAGTCTGTAGGGATGTCACTAGGAGACGTTGGCTCAAGCATACCGAGAAGGAGACCAGGAAACCTTCCGCTGAAGTTGGTGGACACCTTCTTTTGTGTTTTAAGGATGATAGGCCTCATGTAAGGGACCAGTAGAATGTCTTCACGCTGTAGTTTGTCCTAGTCAAGCTCACAGTTGATTATGTGCTGAATGAAATGGGGGATATATATATAAAATGGGTCCTTGGTGATATTACCTCTTAGATGATTCAACACAAATATTGAAAAGTTGAAGTGTATGCCTTTTACCAACCCATGGACTAAGCAGCCCAAATTATATGGGATTTGATCCCATCTCCCTAACTTGTTAGATAAGCTGTGCAGACAATGTGTAGCAAGAACTTCCAATTGTACGAGAAGTTGAACTTGCAAAATTGCTCATATCTCCGCCATATCCCTTTTGGGTGTAGGTATCCTCCAAATTAGACTTGGGGAATTCAATTGGGTTCCTTCATCATGAAGTTCTAGATGCTCCCTGATGGTGGTTTCTCTGATAATGATCTCCTATCCGTAGATCTTTGATCTGATGACCCTTTCACTATTGAGCGTTTCACTTTGACCATTAACGCAAAATTCGACCTTGTGGTTTGAATAGATAGTAGGGTTAACAGTAAGGGCGGTGAAGTATGTGGATCGTGATAGAAATTGAATGATGTGGGCAAAATCGGCATCCCTTGAAGAATCAAGGATAACGACTTGGTTATGGTTGGGATTCAAGGCCATCCCTTGAAGAATGATGTGGGCAAAATTGAATGTGGTTGTGAAGATACTGTTTGATTGAAGGAATTTGAGAGTAAATGGAGAAGAAGATAGTGGAAATTTGATGTTTTTGTAGAGGTAAAGAAAGTAAAGAAAGAAAGTCGAAAGTTTTTAAATTGGGGGTAAAAGATCAAACCGATAAGGTGAAAGGACACTTTAGGTTTCGATTTGACAAGGGCAGTAAGATAAACCATTTAAAATATTATGAGACTTATCAATAAAATGTTACTTTTTACAGAGTGGGGCTTGAAGATTTTCGTTACACAGTTAAAGTTCTCTTCCGGGAGTAGAATTGCTTCCGAGAGAAAAAACTTGTGTTTCTTAGTAGTGTCTTTCGAAGCTATTTTTACTTCCGAAGGAAAACCATGTCTCAAATAAAAATTTGCTTCTGAGAGTAAAGTATTCTTCTGAGAAATGAAGTTAGTAAGCGTTAGAAGTGGATTTTATCTATGATCAAATGCTCTTTCAAGGTGAAAAACTCTTCAAAAGAGACTACTTGAGCAGAGGAATTTTCCTTCAGAAGATATATAAAGATCTATTTCGAGGGTAAATTTCTCTTTGGAAGAATTCATACTTAGAAAAGTTGAAGAATAACTGTTGTAACATGGCTTAGATCGTATAAAGACAACATAGGCAAGACATATTTTAAAAGGTTTTGAAAAGAGATTGACTAGTCAATGTTAATCATCCCAATGTTGTGATTAAATACTTAAATCTTTGTTCTTTAAAAGCTTTGGTGAACAAGTCAGCATATTGTGAAATTGAATTGACTTTGACTAATTTGAATAAGTTTTTCTCATGAATATCTCGAATGAAATAGTACCTGATGTCATTATGCTTTGTCTTGGAGTGCTTGACTGGATTTCTGTGATAGAAATTGCACTCTTGTTGTCTATGTGGATTGGAATCTCCATGAAGTTAAAAACCATAGTCTAACATCTGATATTGAATCCATAACAGTTGAGCATAACAACTTGCAATAATAATGTACTGAACTTCAGTAGTTGATGTAGAGACACATGATTCCATCTTGCATTGCCACAAGACGATCCTTCCACCAAGAAATCGACATCCTCCTGATGTGGATTTCTTGTTAATGTTACAGCCACCATAATCACTGTCAGTATAATCATAAAGATCGACATCCTTATTCTTAGGATACCAAATACCTAGTTTGGGAGCTCCTTTGAGGTATCTAAGAATTCTCTTGACAACAATTAGGTGAGACACCTTAGGAGCAGCCTGATATCTTGCACAGATGTAGGTTGCAAACATGATATTAGGTCTGCTTGCAATGAGATACATTAAAGAGCCAATAATTGCCCGGTACTGATGTTGATCATTGTCCTTCCCCTTGGAATCAGGACAAAGATTGTGATTTCTGGGAATAGGTGTCGTTGCTAGTTTACAAGCTTATATCTCAAATCTTTCTAAGATGTTACTTAGATTGATTTATGAAGAACCCTTCTTCCATCTGTTTCATTTGAATCCCAAGGAAGAAATACATCTTTCCTATAGAAATCATCTCAAACCTTTTTCTCATGATGATTTCAAAGTCTTTGCACATTTGGTCATTTAAGGAACCAAATATAATATCATCAACATAGACTTGTACAAGCAACATGTCCTTCCCAGACTTCTTTATGAACAATGTCTTGTCTATGGTGCCTCTGGTATAGCCATTGTTTAGAAGAAACTGAGACAATGTCTCATACCACAGCCTAGGTGCATGGTGCAACCCATAAAGAGCTTTATGAAGTTTGCACACATAGTTAGGGTGTTGTGGGTCTTCAAATCCAAGTGGCTAACACACATAGACTTCCCTATCAATATCCCCATTTAGAAATACACATTTGACATCAAGTTGATGGGCTGTGAAGTTCTTGGATGCTGCAAAAGTAAGGAAGATTTGCACATCCTCAAGTCTTGCAACAGGTGCAAAGATATTAGTGTAATCTATTCTATGCCTTTTTCTTGTGTGTATCCTTGAACCACAAGTCTTGCTTTGTTCTTGATGATCAAACCTCTATCGTCTCTTTTATTTCTAAACACCCACTTAGTGCCAATGGGAACTAGGCCAGGTGGTAATGGACACAAGTTCCATACCTTTTACCTTTTGAACTGAAGCAACTCCCTTGTATTGCTTCAACCCAATTGTTGTACTTGAGGGCTTCTTCCACCTTCTTGGGTTCCATTTGAGAGAGAAAGCATGAGTACAAGCAAACATTCCCATTGTGGGTCTGACCTCTTGTTCTCACACATTCTGAGACATCCCCAATGATGTTCTTAACTAAATGAGTGTTGTGTATAGTAAGCCTAGGAATCACATCTAGTTGCATAGATAGATCCAAGTTAGAGAATTTTTGCTCAAGATTTCGGACACCATTTCAGCTGATGTCTCACACTCATTCAATAAGGACTGTTTGAATGAATTTGTGGTAGCATCAATGGTATTTTTCTGTGAAGCAACATCAACAATTGCTTATTCCTCTAGATCATTATCTTCATCAGCTTGGTGTTGAATTCTAGAGTTATAGGCTGATGAGTTTTGAGGCTCAGTTGGCTGACATCTTGTTGAAGCTCTATTATTTCTTAAGATGTTCAAGCTTTCAGGACTTCTAGTAGTGGGAGCTTGATCATTATGACTTCTTGGAGAAATTGGAATAGGTCGGGTAACTCAAACAGTTGATCATCATATGAGTCACTTTGAGTTCTTGTTCTAGTTGAAACATTCTCACAAGATGGTTTAGAATAGTTTGAAAACAATTCTTAGTTAAAAATATGTTCAGGACCATCTCCCTTAACACAAGGAGTGTGCTCATTGACAACAATATTGGATGATTCCTCAAATTGTTGATTTTTGATGTTATATACTCTATAAGCAATAGAGTTTGAGGAATATCCAACAAAGATAGCATCATCTAACTTTTCATCAAATTTTGCTATATTGTCTTTTGTGTTAAGTATGGTGCACCTGCTGCCAAAGGACCTTATAAAGCCAATGAACAGTGGCCTCTTTTTCCGTAGCTCATACGGGGTTTTTCCATGGGGCTTAACAATGAGAACCCTGTTCTACACATACCATGTAGTGCTAACCACCTTCGCCAAGAAAGTTAGAGGCAACTTCAAATCAACTAACATAGTTCCTGCCGACTCAATAAGTGTCCTGTTCCATCTCTCAACAACACTATTTTGTTGAGGAGTTCTAGGAGCACTGTATTGTCTAGCAATGCCTTTTGAGTTATATAATGAGTCAAGAACTTGATTCTTAAACTTAGTCCCTTGATCACTTCTAATGATTTTTACCTTGTGATTAATTTGATTTTCAATTTTAAGAATAAAATATTTTTAAGTTTCAGCAGTTTCATCTTTACTTCTTAAAAAGAATACCCATGTAAATCTTATAAAATCATCAACAATCACAAGGCAATATAATTTCCTTCCAATGCTGATTATACTTGTGGAACCAAATAGATCCATGTGCAATAAGTGTAATGGGGTGGTGATGCAGTTAACCTCTTTGGATTTGTGAGATACCTTGTGTTTCTTCCCTTTCAAACATGCAACACACTTATCTTTACAAAAAATTGTTTTTAGGCATACCATGTACTAAGTTGTTTTTAACCAATTTGTTTATGGTTTTAAAATTAACATGGAATATTCTTTTATGCCAAATAGTTGACTCATATCCATTGGCTTTGAAAATAAAGCATGAGACTTCTCCTAGTGGGGAAGCATTGTTCATATCCAACTTGTACATATCCCCTTTACTGGGAGATCTAAGAAGCACCAATTCCTGAGGAATTGTCACTCCTGGTTTAAGGATAATGCACTCATGTTTTGTGAAAAGCATTTGGTGCTTTTGATCACAGAATTGAGAAACACTATAGAGATTCTATTCAAGCTATTTGAGAAAGTTTACTTTGTCAACTTTAACTTACCATTGGATACACTCCTCTACCAGAAATGTATCCTCCGAATTCACCTCCAAGCTGAACAGGTCCTCCACCAAAATGTTCAAAATTTTGTAGCAGAGATCTATTCCCTGTCATATGCCTGGAGCATACACTATCCACAATCCATATATTTCCATTCTTGTCATATGGATGTCCCTAAATATAAGGTGAAATGACTAGTTACTATTATAAACCCAAGCCTTGTTTTTCTTGGGTTCTTCCAATGTATATGAGATAATTGAACCAAAATGTATGCATGAGGTTTGATTATGGTTGTGAAGAAGAGGTTTGGGCTGTAGTATCTTTTCTAGTCTTCCATTCCATCCTATGATTGATCAGTATAGATGAGCCTGTGGAGGCTTGAGCAGCATAACTTGTGTTGGTCCATGTGATCGTATTACAGTGCAAATGATATTAAGAATCGTTCAATATCCAACAAATATACTAAAAAACAATAATAAAGAGAATTGAACATAATAACAACTCACTCATAATAAGACAATGATCAATGATAATCAATAACATAAAGCACAAGGATAAATCTGTGTATTAACTACTTTGAAATAGTAACTTGCAACAATGATAATCGATTAGGGTTTTGCAAGTTTACCTAAAATGAGAAGAAACAAAACAATATATAGCAGACTATAGTTTCGCAGACAGTTTCGCTGTCAGTGAAACTGTGCTGTCGAAACTATAGTTTCGCCAAACGAAACAGAAGTTTCGCGGGGCAAACAAAACAACTGACTATTCGCTCACAATTTCACTGTACTACAAAAATACATAAACAAAATACAATTAAAGGAAACTAACAAAAGACATATTACAATCAAAAGTAAATAATCTAAACTAAGGTGAGTCCAACCTATACTTGATCTTCAATACTCCCCCTAGGTTGGAACTCACCAACTTCACTCGGCTTGATTAGTCTCTTTAGCTCCAGTGACCTTTGTTGCTTTAGATTAATCTTCAGCATCTCCTGCAACAGCTCCCTTTGAAGCTTCAGCACATGATTCTTTACGGTTTCCTCCTGCATCACTAGCTCCATCAGGATGAGCACTAGCCCTCTCAAACTGCTTGGCCAAATCTTGAATATCCATGTTAAGGTCGTCTTGAGCCCTTACCCTCTCGGCTAATTTCTTCACCTCTGCCCTCACCCCTCTAATCTTGTTGGCTACATTCATAAAAAGACTGGCTTCTTTCCGAGTCTCTTCCCCAGCCCCAGCCTTTATGTGATTCTCACACAACCAAATAAACTTAGAATGTGTTATTATTAATAGGATTAAAAGATTGTTCTGAGTTTGAAACACACATGCAAACCGAATACAACCAACACACATAAACAATACCTAAAATCACGATATCAAACGAACCAGTCACGGTAAAGCCCTAAGAAAGGGGAAAATACGAAAGTGCGAAAGTGTAAGGATATAATTTCGCAGAAGGACTTATATAGCAAATAGTTTCGCATGCTGCGAAACTATAGTTTCACCAGACGAAACAGCAGTTTCGCCAGGCGAAGTTGCAATTTCGTCAGACGAAATTCAGATCAGAATGACTTCG
>BJCM01053168.1:611-10775 GCA_018326385.1 Flaveria bidentis | reverse complement strand
TTGTTCTTCCGTAGATGATTTGTTCTTCCGTAGAAGTCTTGTTCTTCCGTAGAAGTCTTGTTCTTCCTTAGATGATTTGTTCTTCCGTAGAAGTCTTGTTCTTCCTTAGATGATTTGTTCTTCCGAAGGAAACTTGTTCTTCAGTTCTGGTTGTTCATCCGCAGAGGATCTTCGGATGTAAGGTTACTTGTAAGAAACATATATACGGAAGAACAAAATCTTCATCCGTAGATGTTTCTTACACTTGGTCAATTTCATAAATTGACCAAGTATAATGTTTATACCTGCAACCATACATAAATCAACACATACATAAATGGGTTAACCTATATATTTAATGCATACACAATAATGCCAGTTAAAAATATTTATTATAAGAATTGATTAAAGTTCTAAGCCTATACAAATTGATCTAGACCTATAAGTCCTAGATTGATCTAGACCTATAAGTCCTAGATCTAATAACATTCCATAACATAACATTATGGAAGAAACTCCTAGTGTGTTATTTGATGAATCCTTATTTTCTAAATCTGTAAAAGGATCATCATGGTTGTTTCATATAGATGTACTAACAAACTTATTTAACTCTGGTTATTTGAATAATGCAGGATTTGATGATACATGTTATCCATTTGTTTCCCTAAATATGAATGAAGTGTCATTGTCTGCTGATCCTCCAAGAATACAAACATCAAGTATCATGGAACAAGTAATAATCAAGAATAACAATAATGCTATACAAGTATAGCAAAATGAATCTACATCCTCGGCATCTTCAGATGAGCATACTATATCAGGAGATATAAATAATGCCTCAGCAGCTGTTTCATACTCTCAAGTAGATACTCCACACATTGAAGATGATTCACTGCATTCCAAAGAGTTGATGTCGGGAAGTCAACATATACCATCTGTAAATGTTCTTGTAACTCCTACTAAAGCACAAAACACTTCCGGAGAAGTTCCTGCAAAAGACATTCATAATGCACCTGATGTTCAAACTCAGGAAGATCACTCCACTTCCAATAATGAACATAAGGAATACTTTGATTACTTCCTAAATTCATCAGCTCGGTTGGATCCATCTGCAACAATGGATATGACAAACTTGGGATCATCTATTCTAGTTGAATTTACTCCAACAACAAGAATTCATAAGACTCATCCAATAAACAACATAATTGGTGATTTTAATGAAAGAACCATAAGAAGCCAAAGGGGAGTTTCAAACATATGCCCTTTCACTTGTTTTCTTTCACAAGTGGTTCCTTTAAACATCACAGTTGCACTAAAAGATAATAGCTAGATTGAAGCTTTGCAAGAAGAGCTTCAACAATTCAGAAAGCAGAAAGTCCGGAATCTAGTTAATTTACTTGAAGGTCAACATCCAATTGGAACAAGGTGGCTCTTTAAAAATAAACTAGATGACAGAGGTATAATTGTGAGAAACAAAGAAAGGCTGATTGCACAAAGTTACACTCAAGAAGAAGGGATATACTATGATGAAATTTTTGCACAAGTAGCAAGAATTGAAGCCATAAGAGTATTCCTAGCCTATGCATCATATAAGAAGTTCATTGTCTATCAAATAGATGTCAAATGTGCTTTCTTATATGGGAAAATTGATGAAGAAGTCTATGTAGCTGAACCTCCTGGTTTTGAAAATCCTGATTACCCACATAGGGTGTACAAGCTTGACAAAGCTTTGTATGGACTTCATGAAGCACCAAGAAAGTAGTATGAAACATTATCATCTTTTTTGCTCAAACATGACTATAAAAGATGAACTATTGATCATAATCTCTTTCTCAAACAAGAGCATCAAGATCTCTTAGTTGTCCAAATATATGTTGATGACATTATATTTGAATCAACAAACAAGAGACTGTGTGTAAGCTTTGAAATTTTGATGAAATTTGAGTTTCAGATGAGTTTAATAGGAGAATTAACCTTTTTCCTTGGTCTACAAGTTCATCAGAAAATAGATGGGATCTTCATCAATTAATAAAAGTATATTCATCAAATATTAAAGAAGTATAATCTTGTTGATGCATCTTCTTGCAAAACACATGATTCAACATTGACAAAATTGTATCAGATCTTACAGGAAAATCTATTGATCAAAGATTGTATAGATCCATGATAGGATCTCTTATGTATTTTACTACTAGCGGACCTGACATAATGTTTGTTGTGTGTGTTTCTGCTAGATACCAATCAGATCCAAAAGAGTTTCATCTGAATGTTGTTAAGAGAATTTTCAGATATCTGAAAGGAAAACCTACCCTTGGACTTTGGTATCCAAAGGATGGTGACTTTACTCTTTACTCATATTCAGATAGTGACTTTGGAGGATGCAACAACTGAAAATCCACAACTTGTTTCATGGTAGTGCAAGAAGCAAACAAATGTATATGTATCCACAGCTGAGGCTGAGTACATAGTTGCTTCAGTTGGTTGCTCTCAAGTCCTTTGGTTGCAAAACCAATTGCTTTATTATGGTTATAATTTCCTTCAAACTCCAATTCATATTAATAATTCAGCTGCTATGTTTATCACTGCTAATCCAATTCAATATAGTAAAACAAAACATATTGAAATCAGATACCACTTTCTGAGAGATTTCTCAGAAAAGGGTTTAATCAAGTTAGTCAAAGTGGATACAACAAATCAGCTTGCTGATTTATTCACTAAAGCCTTTGATTCTGTTAAATTTAATTTTCTAATTAAGTCTTTAGGCGTTATTATCTTAGATTAATTATCATCAACCAAGAAAAACATGTGACTGTCCTTGTAAATAATAACTTATAAAAACCCAAAAACATTAAGAAAAATTCAAAAATATTGTCTTTCCGTATTGTGTCTTTTGATTTAGCATGACATATGTTGGGAAATGATAGTACACTATGCCTTTGCTTACTTCCTGAGTAATTAACTTAATTTAAATCTGATCAAAGTACTTTGATATGTGAGTAGGTTCATCTTGAGTAGAAACTACACTAAGAGCATGCCTAACATAATGAAAAGGTGTCTGTCTATTGAAAAATCCATTTTGAGGATCAAGCAACTAAGTTTTATCCTGATGTGACCAACTCACTCACCTAAGCACACTATGTAAAACATATTATAACTTTTATCTATGCAAATCATATTCCTTTTGTTTTATGTAAACAAAGACCTGGGTTTATGAACACCTTGGTATACCTTTGTAACCAACTGGTGTATAGAATATGATCCTTATCATCCCTCTGTTTTGTGTAAACAAAGAACTGGGTTAAAGGCGCCTCTATTTTACGAAAGTAAAGACCTGATGACCTGATGATGATCATATCTAAGCTCTCAAAAGAATCCATTGTGATCAATTGTATATTATCTAAAGACTTTTAGCAACAAAGCATTAATGAGACATCAAATTTGTCTCACGATAGAATTTATAACTTAATACACATAGTTTCTAAGTGTGAAAAAGTGATGAATTGACTCAAAAATGGAGGACAAACTCTAATGTAAATTAAAATGTAGAGCACATAATAGTTAACCTCTAATAAACATTAAAACATGATAAACAGCATGGCTAGTTGATACAATACTCTTGTTTGAATTAAGTGGTCAAACATACTTGCAATCAGGACTAGAATCAAATCACACTTCATCAAAGAAATCAAACAGGAGGAAGCTTAGTGTCATAGTATGATCCCATTATATATGCTTATATGCATGTACATAATAATTCTTTTATTGTGTTTTATTTTCAGTTAGCTTAGTTTGTTTCATAACCTTTGGACTGTCATATGTCTTTCATGCTACATAAATTTATGATGAATGCAATATTTTATCATTAGTGGGAGTAGTTAATGCATGAAAACATAAAATCTGAATTTTGATCAAAAATCAAAAAGGAATTGGATCTTGAGCACTAACTTGACTGCAAGATACATGAAGTTTTTCAAAATATAAACCTTCTTGTGCACAATTGTCATGAAAACAAAGTCAACAAAGTCCAATAGCAATAAATGGTAACCTATGAGCTGATTAGGACCATACAATCAAAGAAGTTTCAATCTTTGCATTTTAAGTATCAGCAGAAGCTACAATACATTTTCAACATCAGCAGAAGCTATAGTACATTTTACACATTAGCAGAAGCTACAATGAGAAACTTAAAAAAATATGACTATCTGTAGATTGGTAAACTACGGATAAGTTAATATTTTATAAGTATAATCTAATTTCATAGATTGGTAAATTATGAAAATTTAAATTATACTTCATCAAAAATTAGTTTTTAATTCTAAGTCATCCGTAGATGAACTACGGACTCCGTAGATGATCTATGAAAGAACTAAGAACTGCAGATACAGTAAATTTGATAATAAGGATAGAGGGTCCCACTTCATTAAATAAATGAAATTAATATGTTCGAGTAAGTATAGATGATGTTTTTGACTTAAATATTCATTATTCACTTTTTCAGAGCCCTTTTCAAACTTAGAAAAATGCACAACAAACCTTTTCCTCCTTTCACAAATATTCAAAATTATCAAATCAAAACCTCAAACAAACACATAATCTTGATCTCATATCATTGTTTTGAAGGTAAAACATATCATAATTATCAATAATTAAATGTTTATCAAAGAACTCAAAGATGACATCCATGTGAAGAAAAGTTACCTGGTGGATGAGTATAACAAACTGGTTATGAAGTCAAACAAAAGAAAGCAAAGAATATAGGAGTTGAAGGGTGTGATAAAAGAAAAGGATGATTAGTTGATAAAACAAGAAGCATCACTGAAAAGATTGAGAGAAGATGCTAAAACCAACATTGAAGTAATTGATGCATTGCATGAGCTGGTTGAAGAACTCAAAGATTCTGTGAAGCATGAGAAGTTTGAAAGGAGAAGTTGGTATTGGAAATTGAACAAGTAAACAACTCTCTCACTGCTCAGTCTGCTTTGTTAAAAAGAAAAGATAAAGAAATTGATGAGCTCAAGATGAACATTTGCGCTCTTAAATCAAATGTTGTTCCATCAACAAAAAAATCAAAACAATCTTCTTAGACTTCTAAGCATCTCATTCTATACGTACACCAGGAAGAGAAAGTACTTAGGTACTACTCAGAAAAAGGTGATCATTGTTGAAGATTCACCCAAACGATCAAGGCCTACTCCCCTGAACACACTTCTTCAATGGATGTTTCCACTTTAAAGCATGTATCTCATGTTGTAACTGATAGTGATGCTGAATGGAATAAGCTTACTAAAGAAGAGCCTGACAAAGAACAAGAAGAATCAAAGGTTGATGATCTACTAACAAGAAAAGACATATTAGAAGACAGGCCTGAGTTAACTATGTTTATGACCCTTATCAACCATGGGTTTCCATATGCCATGGTTGAAAGGATGAATCTGACTGAAATGAAGGATCTATTGAAAAATTTTGAGCTTGCTAGATTTATGATCCCTAATTGTGACTTTGAAGCTTTCATAACATTTCAATCCATTCAGAAAATCAAGAAAGATTTGGGTCACTGTGATACAACAAAAGCTTAGCAAATACAATATGACATGTTGGCTACAGGGTCATAACTACAAGATGCATGAGCTTAAGAGAAGAACAATTGGTGAGCTAAGGAGGATGATGGAACATGTAATGGCTATTGAGTTTGACACTGGGGTAAGATTCAAGATTGAAGCTCCAAATTCTGCTGCTGAGCAACATGACAAAACCCCAACTGAACCAATAACTATTGAAAGCAAAGATCAACACAAAGGGAAAGGAAATGTGATCAAAGAACCAAGATAGGTGACCCCTGGGAAAGTATGGCCTTTGGACACAACTATGAGAGAGATCACTAATGAAAAATCTTCTCTAATCCAGTTGTTTGATCATATCACAACTCCTACTACGGCTAAAGATAACAGGATTATGGCATGGAAATATGACCCAAAGAGGGATTGTGCACTCATCAAAAGAGTATCTGGAAGAGTTGAATACTTCCACTTACTTGAATCAATCTTGTTGTTGCCTGATGCTAACATTAGAGACCTTCAAAGTCTGATCATCTCCAACTACCCAATAATCCCAAGAGGAAGAGATTTCTTTGTGTTGGTTGGAAAGTTGAAAACAAAGTTCAAGGATGATGTACTCAAGGAAGCAAGAAGGGAAGATGGGGAACACAAGAAAGACACCAAAGGGCAAGAAGATCAAAATCCAACTCCTCTACACCGGTTGATAATGGATTCTTAAGGAGGGTTGGATACACTAACGGAAAAACAACAACCATCAAAGTTGTTGAAGGAAATTAATACACTCTTCCCATAACTGAGTGGGGATATGTGGAGAAGACTAAATAACTGGTGCTGATGAGAAATGAAGAAAAGAAGAAAGCTATGAGTATAAGGTTGTTTGATCTAAATGAAATTAAACTTCTGCATCCAAGCTACACTTCATACCTACATGATATGTTCTTCCCAAAACTCAAAGATGATCAAGCTCAGAATGACCTATGCCTGTACTTGTATATCATACAAGTAATTGATAAACTGCAAGCAAAAGCATATAAAAGAAGAAGATATAAGGCTAGGCTGCTGAAAGGAGTTGATATCAAGAAAGTATCTGAATTGAGAATGATAGAACAATATGAGCTAAAAATAGTCAACAATCAAAGTGTTATGGAAACACTGACAATAGAGGAAGACATTCTAGGATTAAGTTTTAAGACACTTCAAAAGATATACAGAATGGAGATCAAGTACAAATACAATGATCAAAAGGATATAGTATCATATTTCAACAAGAAGATGGTGTCAAGAATGGAGGAGCTTTTAGTTTTGAAGAGCTGATTACAAGTGTCTAAGCCTAAGGGGGAGTATTGTTAGATCTAGGAACAATAGGTGTAGATCCTTTTGTATAGGCTTAGAACTTTAATCAAAACTTGTAATGAATATTTGTAATTCATTATTTGGATGTATGCTTTATGTATATAGGTTAACTCATATGTGTGTTGATTTATGTGTATGATGGCAGGTAAAACATTGTACGTAGTCAATTTTTGAAATTGACTAAGTGTAAAAAACATCTACGGATGAACATGTTTGTTCTTCCGTAGATATGTTTCTTACAAGACAAAACATCTGAAGATCTTCTGCGGATGAACAACCAGTTCTAGAGTTCAAGAGAAGGATCCAAGTAAAGACTGCGGAAGAGCAAACTCTTACGGATATGCAATCTCCTGCAGAAGACAATCCAACTGTGGAGTCCCAACACTTGTATTTAAACAATACAAGTGTGTCAACAAGTCAACAAGACAATTTTGAATACCAAGAGATCTGGTGTTTCTTTAACAGAATCATAATTGTCTATAAATATGAGTTCTAGTGTTTCACATCAAGAGAACAAGACGACCAACCAGACGGAAAACACAAATCATCACATCGATTCACACAATCAATTAAACACAAACCCTAGCAGCCGTCACATCAATACATCACCAACATCAACACATTCAAAGCAATTATTATTTATAGCATTCATTATATATTCATCTATAATCATTAATTAGTTTTAATAAAATACTATTGAATCAAATCTTGTTTGTTTATTTATTGTGTTCGTCTGTGTTGATCATAATCAACATTTTTTGTTTGATATTTATTTATAAAACAATTAAACAATGTTAATATTCATTCCGAAATCATTAACTTGATTCCATTCTAATACTAATAATTCCTGATTGCGATCCTTAGATTCACACGATATTATGTCTGTTAATTTCTAAAGTTTAACAAATAAATAAACAAAGAATTTATTGAGTTTATTTTGTATATTTAGTATATAAATAGCTTTTTTATAAAAATATTGTTTTTAAAAGCAGCTTATACCCGAACTTGTTCTATATGGTAGGGTTTTCGAGTACCAGAAACCGGTTAGTATTTGAATAGCGTATTACAAACCGGTTTTTGACCAAGCTAACTTTGACTGGTTTGATTATTATTATTACTATTATTACTATTATTAGAATTATTGTTATTATTGTTAATATTGTTATTATGTTATTATTGTTATTATTATTGTTATTATTGTTATTATGTTACTATTGTTACTATTGTTACTATTGTTACTATTGTTAGTATTGTTACTATTGTTACTATTGTTACTATTGTTAGTATTGTTACTATTGTTACTATTGTTACTATTATTAGTATTATTAGTATTATTATTATTATGATTATTATGATTACTATTATTATTACTATTATTATTACTATTATTATTATTACTTATATTATTATTATTATTATTATTATTATTATTATTATTATTATTATTATTATTATTATTATTATTACTGTTATTACTGTTATTACTATTATTATTACTATAATAATAATAATAATAATAATTATTATTATTATTATTACTATTATTATTATTATTATTACTATTATTATTATTATTATTATTATTATTATTATTGTTGTTGTTGTTGTTGTTGTCGTCGTTATTATTGTCGTTATTATTACTTTAGGGAGGAAGCATCTACTTCCTATTTTTTTCTTTTTAGTAGTAGTGTTAAGTAGGATATGATGTGAAATCAAGATTTTAGAACGGAAAAATATTACATAATAGTAATCTAACTTTTAAAAATATTTTAATATAATCATTCATATATAATTTTTTTAAATTGGACCATCAAACAATTAAATCGAGTTATCATTAAATTTTCTTATGTCAAGTAAGTAACGGTGGAGAAAACGTGAGTGTCAGAATTTTTAATATATAAAATTATATTAAAAAAAACATATTAATTATGAAAAAATAAAAAAAGTTCCAAAATTTACGTCAACATTTCATATTAGTATCAAAAGATAGAAAAAATATTTTCTAATTGAAATCAAAAGTATAACATGCTAAAAACACGTTAAGACTTTTGATATTATAAAATATAAAAACTAAGTAACCTAATTATAACACTTTTAAAACTTAAGTTTTCTAATTTGAACATTTTCAAAAGTTGATTACTGTTTTATAAAATTACCTTTTTTAGAAAGTGTGAGATTGAGATTTTGTAATTGAAAGATTTTTACTTGGTTACGTGTTTCCTATTGTCTCATTAGTTATTATGTTACGTTGGTCGGTGTTGATATGCCAAGTTTAAACATGGTGCCGCAAGTTACACCCTCGTGCGAATATGAGCATGATTTACACCATATCCCTTGCTCATCTAAAAGTAGAACACCATACTATACCACTACCAAACTTTTGAGAATAAAAATACTAGGCTTCGTTGAAACCACACCATTAATGGAGGCTCGAACTTTAGGCTATTGATTACAACTTATTTTTTCTATTAAATTGGCATAGTTTGATTAATGTAAAAGAAAAAAAGACACTTTTGACCGAACCCAATGCAATGCAAACCATACAATATTTTACCAAAAATAAAAATTTTTCCATCCTTCTTTAACGGTAATAATATAGTCTTATCTGGCTCCAAACTAAATTTACTCCACAAACCTCAAGTGGAGGTTGAATTCGTCAACTCAAAGATGAATGACATATGTATTTATCACTAGACTGTGCTAGTGTTAGAAATTTTTTACCTACTCCATCCCATTTACTCTACCAAATATGTTGTAACATTCGATATTACGTTTTTATCCTAATTTTATTCATAATAATACATGTAGTTGGTTGTGAGTGCTACTAGATAAGATTAGAGATGCTCAAATTAACCTTATTTTCGTACTGTTCAACCCTGATTTCATTTTAACCGGTTAATGGTAGGGTTATATATTTAACAAATGAAGTGCACTTCAATGTCAATGAAAATGTGTATTGCCTTGAAAGACCATATGGACGCGATGGAGCGTAGACAACATGAAACAAGTCTTAAAGGAGAACTTAGGGTGATTGAAGAATTTTTCTACTCTAACAAAAGAGTATGTTGGGAGGATATCCGAAAACACCACATTTTTTTTACCAAAATTTTTCTGCTTCTCTCTTATATTTAATAATTACCTTAGTTATTAATAACAGTATTTAAATCTTATTTAATTAAAGTATATTTTTTAATAAATTAAAGATATCTTCTTATTAATGTCTTTATAAAAAATATTTTTTTAATAAGAAAATTTACTAAAATATCAAACATTTTTA
>BJCM01053134.1:0-11277 GCA_018326385.1 Flaveria bidentis | reverse complement strand
ATATGCACACACATATTTTTTGGAAAATTTATATTTTAATAATCTTATCTTAGTTTTCATATATAATAAGCTATACTATTAGCTTATCCCATAATAATTTTAATTTTTATTATTGTTGTCAAAGACACTAGCATAAATGTTATTGATTTATGTTTGATTTTCATTTATTTTTCACTTAATTTTGTTGTATGTTTTGTCATTTATTTTATAGTTAACATTGTGAGTAATTTTGAGTGAAAATCAATGAATGATTATGATAATAGGATTGTCTTTGGTAAATAAAAATAAAAGATACAATTATTATTGGCTAAACTGATGGTATTTTTTGACCAATAAATATCTTAGATTTGTAATGTCAC
This sequence comes from Flaveria bidentis, assembly GCA_018326385.1. Lineage (NCBI taxonomy): Eukaryota > Viridiplantae > Streptophyta > Magnoliopsida > Asterales > Asteraceae > Flaveria > Flaveria bidentis. Next base: position 10,918 of record BJCM01053134.1, on the reverse strand, counting down.
TAGTTACTATAGTTATTACTAACAATGTAACAAAGTTATGTCAATTACTATCGTAAAGTTCGAGCATTTCAAAGTTTCATAAGTACTACAAATTGCAAACAGATTTTCAAATCAACTTTTTTACCCACCAATTGTTCTTTTATCATCTGGAGAGTTCAACACAAAAGAATTTGTTGATGGGAAGAAGCTTCGATTGCACAATCCCAAGCCATTGTGATTTTGCCTTTGCCACTACAATCATCGACAACTATTTTGTTTCAAAGTTATTAGATCATATGAGACTGGTGTAACTAAAACAACACTTAAAAGATTTTGGAGTACAATTAAAGAGGTCTTCCGAAGACAAGTTAGAGATCTTCTGAAGCTCAAGTATGAAGAAATTCTGAAGGTAGAACTCAGTCTTCCAAGACTAAGTAGTTCTTCTTCCGAAGTATAAACACTTAAAATATCCAAGGCAAAGTCTTCCGAAAAATAAAGTCATGAAAACTTGCAAAAACCTTGGAAGAAGTTTATTCTTCCTAAGTATAAATGGCTTCGGAAGAACTTATTCTTCCTAAGCCATTTAAGCTTTGGAAGAACCAACTATGAACCAGTGGACAAAAGTATGGTTGGCTTGACAACCCGTTGCTATCTCTGATATACTACATGGCGCTTTCCCACGCCCATGTAGTTGACCATACTTTAATCCATTATTCATCCTTTATCAGTAAGTACAGTTACCACCTTTAGTTGGTGACAAAAGATAAGTCATGAACATATCATGATGACTACCTAATCTAAGATAGTATTTTATCTTAGATGTTTTACTTCAAGCAATGTAGTATTTGTCTAGTTGTAAATTCCAACTGGTTTTCTAAGTATAACCGGTTATAGATATTAGTATGTATAGTTTATCATCGTAACTCATTAAGACATGCTTGTAAGAGTCTAATAATACTAAGTTGAGAAATGATATATACAAGTATCTTGAAAACCATTCTTGTGTTCATTAACTTATTATATTATTGTCAACTTAGTTAGAAATTTTGCTTCATCATCCAAGTGAGTTTAAGTTAGTTTAAGTGATAAAACTTTTGTTGTGAGACCAACACCAATTCTGCAATTGGTATCAAAACTTTTTAGGCTCTTAATTGTGAGATCTAACCATCCCAAATCACCCTTGTTTCATCACACTTACTCACTTCACTCAAATGGCTCTTAACCAGAAATCTTCTGATTCTATGATGGTAACCATGACCAATGCTTCAATTATCATTCCTGATAATTTAAAGCATGGTGCAAACGTATTGAAGACTTTATCAAGTATCAAGACAGCCGGATGTGGAGATCAGTAACTCATGGTCCTTACAAGCCAAAGATGGAATCCCCAGCTGGTAATGGTGCTATGATTGAGAAGGTTGTTAAAGACTACTCTGATAAAGACTTCAAGAAGATGGACATCGACTATAAAGCCATGATTGTTCTACTTATAGCTATACCAAACTCCATAATGGTAGGCTTCCAACACTATAAGACTACCAAAGATCTATTTGATGCTTTGACGTTGATGTACTCTGATTCTACTGATTCCAAAGAGTCCAAGAAAGATGTGTTAAAACAAAAGTTTGAGAACTTCACATATATTGTTGATGAGACCTTAAGTCAATAATATTTCAGGTACATGGACTTAATTACCTTTCTTCAGTCTATGGGAGTAGATCTTGATAAAAAAGACATAGTTAGAAAATTCATAAGTGCACTTCCTTATGAATGGACCTTTTACTGTGTCACAATCAAGAGAACTAAGAATCTCAACACTCTCACTATGACTGAACTATATGGAATCCATGATGGATATCGTATGGAGATGGAAACTCAGAAAAGCCATCAGATGAATAGAAACTCAAACCATCCTATCAGCAACTCTCTACATATTGCTGATAGTTCAAGAACTCCCTAGCCCCATTGTACCTGAACTACCCCCAATAGCCATCATCTTTTTATGGGCCTTATATCATATTTCCTGAAACACCCAAGTCTCAACATGCTCAACAAAATTCTTTCTAGGATAGTTATGCTTTTGTTTCAGGGAATGATCACTCTGGAGATTTTCAATTTTGCTTTGATAATCTCTAGTGTTTTAGCCCAGATATAATGGAGTACATGGACATTTCCAATAGATGGCTCTTCTAACCTATAGAGCAAAAAAGTTCTTTAAGAGATTTACAAGGCAATTTCCTCAAAACCCAACCAATAGCAAATTTAGGCTTGACAAGTCAAAGTCTAAGTGTTAAAACTGTAATCAACTTGATCATTTTTCAAGGTAACGCAAGGCTCCTAGATCTAATCCTGGAGCAACTCAAGCCTCCCAACATCTTGTTGCCCCAAAAGCTGTAGCCAAACCAACTGAACAACATATTACAGTTGTTGCTCTAGAAATTGATTAGAGCTTCATGGTGCAAGATGTCACTCCTACTCAAGCTTTCATGGATAGAACTAAAGACAGTAAGATATATGAACATCTTTGTACTCAAAATACATTACTAAGAAACTTAACCGTTTTCTCTTGGAAGTAATATTACTCTCAGAATAAAACTTTAACTGTGTAACAGAAATCTGTAGGCTCCACTCTGTAAAAAGTAAGATTTTATTGATAATTGTCACAATGGTCTATCTTACCGCCCTTGTCGAATTGAAACCTAAACTGTCTTTTCACCTTATCGGTTTAATCTTTTTACCCCCTATTTAAAAACTTCTGACTCTTTTTGTTCACTTTCTTTACCTTCACAAATGCCCTAACTTTCCATTATCTTCTTCTCCATTCACTCTCAAATTCCTTTAATCAAACAATACCTTCACAACAATGGCCTTGAATCCCCAATATAACCAAGTCGCCCTCCTTGATTCTTCAAGGGATGCCGATTTTGCCCCCATTGTCCAAATTCTATCACAATCCACATACTTCACTACCCTTACTGTTAACCCTACTATCTACTCAAACCATATGGCTGAATTCTGGGCTAATGGTCAAAGTGAAATGCTCAATGATAAAAGGGTCATTAGATCAAGAATCTGCGAATATGAGATCATCAGGGAGCATCTAGAACTCCATGATGAAGTAGCCCCTATTGAATTCCCCAAGTCTAATTTGGAGGATACTACACTCAAATGGGATATGGAGGAGATGTTAGCAAGTCTACCGTCTACAAGTTCAGTTTCTCATACAACTAAAAGTTCTTGCTACACATTGTCATGCATAGCTTATCCAATAAATTAGGGGGATAGGATCAAATCCCATATGATATGGGTTGCCTAGTCCATGGGTTGGTAAAAGGCCTCCACTTCAACTACTCAAGATTTATGCTAATTAATCTAAGAGGCAATCTCACCAGGACAAACTACAACGTGAAGACATTCTACTGGTCCCTCACATAAGGAATGGTATGTTCAAAACATTGAAAAAGGTGTCCACCAACTTCACTAGAAAGTTTAGTGATCTCCTTCCGGGTATGTTTGAGCCAAGGTTCCTGGTGACATCCCTGCAAACCTAGGCAACACAATTAGATTGCCCTATTGGACTCTAAGAAAGATCAAAGTTTCTCAGAGTTTTGTTGTTTCCTTTCTTTGTCCAACTACTTCACCTCCCTTACCATTGATCCTCCACTCTACGAGGATCAATTATTGGAATTTTGGACGACCTGCCAAGATGTCATTATGGATCGGGAGAAGGCATTGTCTGCCATAGTGTAAGGGAGGACAATCTTCATCACTCCAGTCATCATAAGCATACACCTTCAGCTGGATGATGTAGAAGGTGAATTGTCATTTCCTAAAACTGTTGTCAACCACTACTTTGAGTAGATGGGCTATGAGGGAGATTTCTCCATAAAAACATTCAGGAAAGGGAAGGTCTCATCTTAGTGGAAGTATCTACTTTATGTGATCATCCACAGCTTGTCCAACAAGCATGGAGGACGTGACCAGATTTCTAAAGATTTCTCCTTCATAGTTCATGGATGGTTCAGGGGCTCAAGTTCAAGTACTCACAATTTGTGTATACCAATTTACTTGCTAACTTACACTCCTTAGAGTATTACATGTTCCCTAGATATGTTCAAAACATTCTCAACTATAAACTGGACTCACAGTAGAGGGAAACATGTAATATTCTTAAATTGGGACTGATGAATCCCGACATCTTTAAGATAGTGAAAAAGCCAATTGTTGGCTTAGAAACAACCCTTGTCCCAAAAATGTTACAGCTTGTTACTCAAGGTGACAACCTAGCATCACAAGCTAGTGTTGAACCCATACCTTCTTCCTCACAACCACCAACACAGCCACAAATCATCCATACCTACCAAAGAAAATCCAAAAGAACCCCTACACAAGCTACTAAGCTTGTGCAGGCCACCATATCATCACATATATAGGAAAAAGTGGACATTGGAGCTCCTACTTCTCCTAAGGATCAAACCACTCCCATCTCACAAATGAATAGTGTTGAGGTTCCTCATGCTCAGCCTGATGATCTCACAAGCCCAACAACCTTAAGCCTTCACTCAGAGTCTCAAAAATCTAATGATCAACCTTCAAGGGAAAGTTACCATCCCCAGCCTCTTGATCTTAACCAACCAATTCCTAATCTTGACTTCTATAAATATGAAGACTTGGTGTTTAGTGAGTATCATAAGTCTCTCACTCAAAAAGGATGAGTACTCCTGTCTCTCTCTTGTCTACCCCACATCATTCACCCATTACTAAGGTGGATCTCCCTAAACCTGTTCAGGAGGTCCATATGATAGAGGCTCTCACTTCTATAAGTGATTACATTATTAAGACCTGTATTCATAGCAACTCAGCCTATTGACACTTCACTTGAAGTTTTCCTTGAGCAGTGGAAATCCAGCAACCAAGAACATTATGTTTGTTATAAGGAAGAAGACTTTGGTCCTATTCTCTCACCCCCATGATTCTTCTAATGAAGATAAGGAGAACATGAGACTAAAGGTGCAAAAATTGTCAAAAACATACACTTACTTAGTCTCTAAGGGTAGTCATTTGGAATATCAGGTGGTTACCCTACAAAAACAGGGTTAATGATCAGCAACTTGAGATTTCTTATCTCAAGGAGCAACTAGCTGGGAGACCTTTAAGAAAAGCTCATCCAAAAACACAAGAACCTATGGATACGATAGACCTAACTCCTAGCTCCCCTATGCAAGAGAGTGATGCTACCAGAAAGGGGGAGAAAGTCTTAACGATCACATAACCTGAGAGTTCTTCACAAATTATGTACATAGAGGATTCTCCACCCTCACTTGTAATTGTCCATACTCAACAACCTCCTCAAGTCCACATTTGTCTGGACCGTGTACGTACGGAATACTAACTGATTATGCGTTAGACCAGATCAAATAGTGCGGAATCTTATTTGATTGGCGATCCAATCAGTGAGAACGTTGACCCGATCAATATAAGAATGAACTAGACTTTAAGAACGAGTAGGAATCGATCAAGAATGTACTTTGAAGTTGGATTGGCTATCTTGGACGTTCTAGATGGCTAGGGTTCGATAAATTATGAAGTGTTTTGAATTGCTTTTGAATTCTTATGTTTTTCACGAATTAAGTGGTATTTATAGGTTTGTAGTTTCCATTCGTATGACTCACTGAATCATGCGATTGAGTCATACGCACGACTAAAGGTTCAGTCGTGCGACTGAGTCAATCTTATGTATCAATCATACGACTGATCCAGTCTCCTGGTTTAGTTGTGCGACTGGTCCATAAGCATGATGTATTCATGCGTATGGTCCATTAGCATGAATAGTCATCCGACTAGGTTGAACACATTTCTCAATCATTATTGACTAAGAACTATGTACAATAACTTCAAACCTATATAATAAGTTCATACACATGAATTATACTTAACACAATAATAATATGAAATAATTAAACATTAATAAACATCAACCACATATTACATTTCACTGAACCATTTCATTACATATGTGTAAGACATGAAAGACTTTTACATTTAAGCTCATAAACTAGGAACAACATGTATCTACAAACTCCTCATTGGTCTTAGTTTACTCTATCATCTAACACTCTTCACATGTTCTTGGAATTTCTTGTACTTCTCCTCTTTTGTAACTCCTGCATGTATTTCAAATACAAAGCAGAGTCTTATCACGTGTTGGAACTGGAGAGCTTGTACAATATCCTGCGTGTCATAGAACAGTGGCCACTTGTATAATATATATACATTTTCAGCAGACAAGTTTGAAAGCCACATTGGGTCAAATACTCTAATAGTCTCTTTTTTTCCTTCTCTGTTCAGAACTATGACCGCTTCACCCGTCCGCCAATCGTAGTACCACCATTTGAAGTGTGGAGTGAAGTCCTGAGGCATTTCTCATAAGGGAATCTTTGACATTATGCGCGGGGGACTCCACTTCAGCACTACTTTAGGTCTTCCAGATATAGGGTCCACTTCAAACTTTTGGATGAACCTCTTAGGTTGTTGAGGTCTGAAGTTTACTCATCTGGTGTGATATTCCTTCTTCAACACAGCCTCAAACCATCCTGACATCTTTCGCGGGTTGGCATACAAAAGATCTAAACATGCTAGACGGTTGAGCTCAAAACCAGGAAGAGTCTTCAAATCATGTGGATATCCGAAGTACTCAATCCCTTTCTCTCTTTTAACAGCATAGATCTCTAAGTCTTCAAAATACGCCCACACGATAATCTTGCCTGATACTTTCTGATGTCTCTTTACTCTGTAGAGCTTTGTGTAGGCATTCTGCTTTGGCGGTGCACGTTGGGCTTTTATATCAGCAAAATAAGCGGCCCATTCAGCTTTCTTTAGATCGATATTAGCATCCGAAGCTTGGGCTTGGCTTTCGTCTTTATCTTTCTCCTTTTCCATCTCCTCTAGTTTCTCAAACGTAGCACTGCCAAAAGTATCACCCAGGTTGGGTATGACATTACCTTCGTGGTCAGTGTACTCTGGTTAATACTCTCTTATGACATCCTCGATCTCAATCTCATCTACATCATTCAGCTCATCATCACTCACAACATCAACTTTTGGAGCATCTTTGACAAGCTCGTCAGGATTCAGTCTGAATATTTCAGCGAGCTGCTCATCTATTAGATCATGAATAATCTCTCCTTCCTCTGGAGTGTAGCTCACAGATCTTCTGACAATTCCTTGCAAGTCAAGAATCAAGGTAAGTTAAGTCTTGACTTGCTAAAGGGGTTTGACATCATACTTGTCTGTTTGTTGAGCTTCATCTCTTTGATTAAACATTAAGCACATCACACATAAGTACAAAAGTTTTTAAATACAAAGACATCTAATAATTACTTTTGTCCTGATCTGTCATTTCTTTAGCTGGAAGAGCTAAGGACAAGGCTCCTTGATCTTGGTTTCTTTTTATGCGCCTCTCTTGAGCTTGAGGATTTGAGGCTGACGCAGATGCATCACCTTCCTAATCATCATCATCCTCTTTATCTTTTCCGCTCGGTCCTCCTTCATCAACATCTTCCTCAGATTCATTTTCATCCTCATCATCATCATCACCATCATCACCATCCTTAATCTTTAACGACTCCCTCTTTGATCCCTTAAGCTTTAGCAATATTTTCTTGTTCTTCTTCTCAAGATCCTCTATCCTCTTTACCGAAGCCAACACCAGCTCATTTTGACCTTTAAGTGTGTGGTGGGCTCGGCCTAACGCTCTCTCGTACTGAGCGTTCTTCTCACTCCGCTGTACAATCTGCTTTGCCTGAGCTGCATTCAACTCCATCAGCTAGTTTAGCTGTGTAGCCCTCAGCTCATCGGTGGCAATCAGCCTTAGCACAATGTGGTTGAGGTTAGCTAGTTGCTCCTCTAACCCGACCATGGGTAGAGTAGGTCCAGGTAAGAATGTGGATTGGGTGGAGGGACCAGCTTGGTGAGTGGTGGTTGTGGTGGTAGATGTGGTGAATATGGGAGGTGGAATGGGAGTGGGATGTGGTGGAGTGGCTGTGGTAGTGGTGGTGGGAGGAGTGGTGGTGGTAGTAGTAGCTGTGGTGGTGGTGGTAGAAGTAGCTATGGTGGTGGTGGTAGGAGATGTGGTAGTGGTGGTAGTAGTAGTGGGTGTGGCAGTGGTGGTGGTGGCAGAAGATGTAATCACAGTAAACCTTGGCCTCTTACCCTTTTTTCCATAAGGCTGATGGGCTGGTCAGGGGTGTAAGTAGGATCAGTGACATCAGTAGCAGCACCCCTCGACTCAGCCTGGCGTCCGCCAACCACCTCTATCCCTTTGTCTGTGGCCACAACCCGGCTCCCGACAGTCCTCACTAGTGGCTCATCATCCGACTCTTCCTCCTCATCTATCAAGAAGTCTTGGTGGAAGGCAGCCCTTTCTGTTCCACCAGGTGCCTCACCACCTTGACCCTGATCATGATAGTCATCGTCATCGTCTTCTTCGTCTGTGGGTGCCATGATAGGCTCGACATCGGAGTCACTGTCATCGTGACGCCACTTCTTGCGAGATGGCGCCACATACTCCTCGTTGACCAAATGGACAAACAGTCTCCTCACCGGGGGCTACATCTGCTTCCCCCGGTAGACCTTCATCCTACCCAATGTCGTATCATCCATAACCTCGAGTACAACCGCATCATCCCTCTCTTTCGGCAGCGAAGGAAGCTTCTGATCAATGATCATCTGTAGAAACCTTGGGTACATGTAAAAGCCTTCCTTGCCCTTGGCCTCGATGTTCTCTATCATATACGTGAAGAGCATGTGGGAGAAACTGAACGGGTGGTTCAGCACCAGAGCAACATATGTGTTCTGGATTTGATCTGATATCTCGTCGAATCCTCCTCTCCTTGATGCAATGCACTTGAGGATGACATGGGCCAAGTACTTAAATTGGGGGCACAGGTTGCTCTTGTTGAGCACACCTGTGTTGATGTCCCCAGTGTACTTCATCCGCAGAAAGCAGCCCCTAACGGTCAGAGGATGTAGCTTGGTCGGGTGGTCACCATCCTCACCTTGTTCCAAGACTCGCCTAAGATCTACTGCAGTAACACTGATCACCTGTCCGAAGATCGAGCTCCGGATACTGTGGGGCTCTATGGACCTGTCAATAGTAGCACCTTCCAGAAGGTTCGCTATAGTGATCTAGTGTAGATATGGCCTTGAAGATCCTCGATCTCCTCAGAAAGGCTATGATCCCCGCAAACTCGGAAGCACTCCGAGTAGTAGCATCTAAGTGAGCACAGATATTGTGCTTGGAGCTCATCGTCCATCTATCAGCCATGTTGCTGTAACACAAGAAACATATACATTAGAGTTGTGAATAGGAGATGACAGTTGAAACTTAAACTGTTTTTGATCAAGCTGGTTCAATCGTGTGATTGAACCATACGACTGAGTTCAGTCGTGCGATTGAGCCTGCCGCTGAGTTTAGTCGTGAGATTGAGCTTGCGATTGAACTTAGTTTGTAGACCCAGGGTGAACACACTTGAATCAAATCATGAAGAATTAGATAAAAAATATGATAATCACAATCAAAATCCCTTTGATCTTCAATTAGATTGCAAAATATATGTTTACAAATAATCCCTCAAATCTATTGGTCATGCAACCATTAACCAACACTAACGACAATTAACCTATTTATAGTCTAGACTAATATTCACTAATTGCACTTAACTCCCTAGACTTAGGCTAATTAATACAAAATTACATATTAAGCATAAAAATGACTAACAAGAAGATAAACTATATTTTTTTCACACAAAATATATTTATTACAATATAACTCCTAGTCATCTAAATCTTCAACGTCTCGCCTCGATTCCTTGTCTCGAACGTGTCGGGTTTGACTTTTGCGTTGACTTTGATCGTGACGTTGACTTTTGTTGATTTTGACTGTGTTGATAATATAGACTATCTTGTACAACTCCAACAATACTCCCCCTTAGTCTATCATTATCAACATCTTTACGTGAAATCAACACTGAGAAGTCAACAGTAGAAAGATCTTCAAATTGAAACTTTCTAAATCTGATGAGAAAGATAATTCATCTCATAAGCTCCCCTTATTTATATGCTCCCCATTTTTGAGTTCAAGCTTTGCAAGGATATTGGAATAGCTTTCCTAAATCTCTAATCTTGAGTGCTTCAGAAGATGTAGGAGGAGGATTCCTAGCTCGGTATCTTCTGCAAACTTGAAGATTAGGTTCTCTGATCAGGGATGCTGCTCAACTGATGATCGGCCATCACTTAAAGCAAAAATCTGAAACACATTCTCAAACACAATCTCGACATTTCTAATTAGATCATTTCATTTTAACAAAATAAACCCGTGTTTATCTGTGTGTGAAAAACAAGCGAACCCGTGTTTGTTTGTACGCAATTTCTGTGAAATGAATGAAAAATGTTAAAACAGTAACAAAATAATATGGAAGACCTAAAAGAAATTGAAATGAAATTTTGTTATATTTTTTATTATATATATTTAATAACATTTTTATTATCTATCATTATTATTTTTTTTATTTTTTTAAACCTAGAACTGAATCGATCATCAGATCATATCCTCAAGATATCCTTAAGCATATATTTTAATTTAAATCATTATGATGTTGTCTATTTTATTCTTCAGGCCGAGTCTACCAAGCATATCATTAAAGCATCTGTTTGTTTTTCGATTGTTTGCAATTAAAAATAAGATGTAAATCAGATAACAGCATTAGTTACTATCATTTCTCATTTTAAAAACGCAAGTCATACAAAAACAAGTATTTCAAGAAGATATACAATCATTTCTCAATCATCTCGAATCAAGTTCTAAGATCTCTTTTAATTTTTATTTACTTATAGTCTCCCCCTAAATTTTTATTTTTGCAAACTTATTTTTTTATATATT
>BJCM01053101.1:730-16289 GCA_018326385.1 Flaveria bidentis | reverse complement strand
TTGAAGTTTCTATGTTCGACAGAACTTCAAAAACACTCAACCGAAAGCTCTGATACCAATTGATAGGATCAATTGATTCAATCTGTAATGATATATGTAAACAATTCAAAGAAAACACAAACAATTGTAATCAAATCAAGCAATATCAACAAAATTCACAGTTCATTGATATAGCAAAGACAATTTCAAGAGTAAGAAAGCAGTTCAAAAACTCTGTCTAATTCTACTCTAGTCTAAGCTATTTATACTAGAAACTAAAGAACTAACAATTTACAAAACTAGTCCCTATACTGGTACAAAATATAACATATACAATAAAAGACTAAATGTTAATCTTCTAAGGGTTCTAACACACGATTAGACATAATAGACACTGGCACACCATGACGAGTCATAATCTCCTTAATGAATAGATCTGCCAACCTCTCAGATGAATATGTATCGTGGATCGGTAGGAAGTGAGCACTCTTCGTTAGACGATCAAATATCACCCATATTGCATCATACCCTCGCACGGTACGTGGTAGCTTCGTAATAGAGTCCATGGTGAAATGCTCCCACTTCCACTCCAGTATACCCAACGGCTGGATCTTCCCATACAACTTCTGGTGCTCGGCCTTCACTTGTGAACAAGTAAGGCACTTACTCACATACTCCGCTATAACGCTCTTCATACCCTTGGTACATCTTCATAGCAACAACATGAATAAATTATCGAGTCTTATGAGCTTCATTCATAATCTTCACATGTAGATCCCCAAAACGTGGAATCCACATCCGTACGAATCGGGTCCTAACACCGAGTGTGTTTTAACCCAACTCTGCAACCAAACCATTTCCTCTACCTTATGTTCAAATCTTTCTACTCGAAGAAGTACTTCAAGCTCTTGTGGTCAGTGAATACGGTGCTCTTCATTTCGTATAAGTAGTGCCTCCATATCTTTAACGCAAAGACCATGACTGCTAGCTCCAAGTCATAAGTGGGATAATTGACCTCATGAACTTTCAACTGTGGGGATGCATAAGCTATAACATTTCCTCTCTACATCAACCCGCATCCTAAACCCGAGTAGGAAGCATCAGAATAAACCACCAAATCTTCGCTTCCATTGGGTAACGACAAGACATGAGCTTGAGTCAACCTCACCTTTAACTCCTCAAACGCCTTCTCCTGATCTTGACCCCATACAAACTTCACATCTTTGCGGGTGAACTTGGTTAGTGGAGAAGCTATCTTAGAGAATTCTTGGATGAACCTTCTGTAATAGCCCGCCAAACCAAAGAAACTACGTATCTCGGATGGCGTCTATGGTGACTTCCACTGCATCACCGCCTCCACTTTTGCCGGGTCCACCATAATCCCTTCAGGATTCACTACATGACCCAAAAACTGAACCTCACGGAACCAAAATGCGCACTAGGAGAATTTAGCATACAACTTCTCCCTTCTCAACATCTCCAACACCTCTCGAATGTGATCAGCTTGCTCCTCCTCGCTCTTCGAATAAATCAGGATATCATCAATAAACATAATCACTAATTTATCTAACATCGGCCGACACACTCAATTCATAAAATCCAAAAAAGCAGCTGGCGTGTTGGTCAAACCAAAAGACAAAACGAGAAGCACGTAGTGTCCATATCGCGTATGAAAACCTGTTTTAGGAATATCTTGCTCCTTAACCATTAACTGATGGTAGCCAGATCGAAGATCTATCCTCGAGAACTAACTGGCACCTTGGAGTTTATCAAACAGGTCATCGATCCTCGACAATTGATACTGATTCTTAACCATCAACTTGTTCAGCTCCAGGTAGTCAATACACATCCTCATACTAACATCCTTCTTCTTCACGAATAAGACTGGAGCACCCCAAGTATAGATACCTAGTCTAATGAATCCTGTATGAAGCAACTCCTGCTGTTGCTCCATCAATTCCTTCATCTTGGTCGGAGCCTACCAATATGGTGCCTTAGCAACAGGTTGGGCACCTGGTACCAAGTCGGTCTGGAATTCAATCTCACAAACCGGTGGCGCACCTAGTAAATCTTCTAGAAACCGGTCAGGAAAGTCACACGCAACCAGTACATTAGACAGTTGTGGTGTTCACATATTCACACTCCTTCACATAGGCCAGGTAGGCACTACAACTATGCCTCAAGCACTTTCCCACCACCTCCATCAAAATCACCTTCGGGATAGTCGTAACTCGATCACCGTAAATTGTCACTGAACCCCCATCAGGTGCTGTCAATCTGATCATATTTTTGCGACATACGATATTGGCCATGTAGTCCGCCAACCAATCCATTCCTAGGACCACATCGAAACCGCTTATGGTCATCATGAACTGTCTAAAAAGAAACTTATGACCTTCTAGTTCTATATCACAACCTTCTATCATTTCAAAAATACTGTTTGACTTACCTATGGCAGTTTCTACATCGAAGGGCTCATCAATAATTCTACTCCTCATGGGCAACTTAGCACTAAAGGTAGCATAAATGAAACACCTACTAGCACCAAAATTAAATAACATAGATGCAAGAGTTTGGTTTACTAGAAACTTACTTCAGACCACATCGGGTCCGTCCTAGCCTCCTCTTGAGTCATCATGAAAGCTCGGGAACTCGCCTTCTGCCATTCCGTCCTAACAATATTCTTCTTCGCACCGAAACTCTCAGCCCTTGGCTTCTTGCAATCCCAGCTCACGTGACCCTCTCCACCATAGTCAAAACATCTTGCCACATGACAATCCTTTGCTATATGCCCCGTCCTTCCACACTTAAAGCATAAATTCGATCCCAACCTACATTCTCCAATATGCTCCTTTCCACATTTGCCACACCTCTTCGACCCCGCACTAGATGTGACCACACAGCGGTCATCCACCCATGCACTCTTGTTACTCATCGGGGCACCACTCTTGTTATAGCCTCGTGTCGTCTCTAGCGCATGCTCTTCTTCATCTTCGGAGAAAACCGTCTTAGTATCCGGTAGCTCCCATCCATCCGAGGCCTATTCCTCTCCCATCTCTCTCCTTCCCTTACAGCCTTTATCATTTTGTTCACCAAAAACGGTAGGATCGTCTACATCACCTAATGCACTTCCTCAATTACAGCCTCCTTCACTGAGGCTCTTAAGTTAGCACTCTCGTCCCCAGCCTCCGGAAAAGGGGTCTCGGGTTCATCATGAACCACCTCCTCGGCTCTATGCCTTCCTCTTGTGACCTGTGGTTCAGCACCATGTCCACCACAACCTCCACCACGAGAAGCCTTAGAAGATCTACCGCCAGCCATCTTCTAAACACGCTATAAGATTCAAACACCAACACGGACATTCAAGGTAATAGCTCCGTTTATGTCAAGTATAGTAAGTCCCTAATTACAGTGGCCAGCTGTGATTAGCCACTTACTTTTACTCTCCATACCCCAAGCATTTCCTATCCTGACTACATCGGTATGTAAATCTACTAATAGCATATTAACCACATAACATGCACACGTAATGCCAGTTAACATTAAGAAAATACCTAATGGCACGCAGCTACTCAGACTTGCATCCCTTCCCTTTCCATCCCATTTCAGTTTAAGTTTATGTTTCTATTGAAAATTTACCTGTTTCACTTAAACTTTGGCTCTAATACCAACTTGTAAGGCCCCGTTCCCGGGACACTCACAGCTGGTCAATCATCGCACATAAAACATATAATTTACATTAACTTTACTAAAACATAGTAGTGGAAACAATTTAAACAACCATTTCATTTCCTTTAAATAAACACTTTTTACAAAATAATGCAATGTTCATTATAAAATATCGTTTGTTCGCATCACAATGCAAAAACGTTATCGTATCATAAAATGGATTCCATCCAAAATGAGCCAAGTAGCCACCTCGTGCCATTCTTAGCAACATTTACCTGCCAACAGGAAAATGCATTAAAGTTAGCATTGCTGAGTGAGTTCTAGTTTTATAAAATAAAATAATTTTTACTTACGTTTAAAACCTTCCTTTACATTCTTACGAGATGAAGCATCATACGTACACATAGATAATAACATTATAATCTTTCATCATTGTTCGTTAACTTTCGTACATGCATCATCATATGTCATTGTTATCATTCGTTACCTTTCTTACCATTCATTACGTACATTCGTCATTACTTCCCTACATTCCATACCAATACCATGAACTTTAACTCACTATCATGCAAAAAGCAGGAACTTGGCCAAATTTTATAAATAAACTCCCATACATTGCGCCCGGTGGCCTGACCATAGTACCGAGGTAAATTCTTGTGTGCCAATGCCATGTGCTATACCCCACGGTCATGCATAAAACATGTAAGGCCGAAGTCTATAAATAAACTCCCATACATTACGCTAGGTGGCCTGACCACAGTACCGGTGTGAGCGACAAGGGTTCTATACAAATGGTCAATCACAAAGACAGACCCAGTGTGCATCCTTCTGGGGTAGCTAACCCACACACCGTTGAGCTAACACCCTTCATTGGGTGTGAACCTCTATACTTTGCTTGCATGACTTTCTTGCATTCGTTCGTTTATTAAAGCATGCATTCATTCTTACTTTACATTCCACTTATCATCATCATTAACTTCCGCTTTACATTACATAATACTTTTCGTTCCTTTCATACCCATAACACGTAAGTCATAGAATAATACATAATAGGAACGTAAGATCAGCATAACACATTCATACATAACATCACATGAACATTACATACCCCATCACACATCATCACAGGCATCAGGCATGATCCATTCACAAACACATACACATGCACAACAAGTACAAGTCATCATAGAACATAACCGATCCTCCACAAGACAGCGGGGGTTCGGGGGCGGCAGCCCCTGACACCGGGGTCCTAGGGGCAGCAGCCCCTAGTGGGGTCCATGGGGCAATGCCCATGGCTAGGGTCGATTTTTTTTTATTTTAACACTTTTATATAGCATATTTCCTTATAGAAAATTTGATCTTCCTCTTAAAGCCTCTTAAAATCTTGGTCATTTAAAATGTATATTTAGCATGCATTTACAACCCCAAACTAGTTTAAAATCTTTAAAATAGGGGATCTAGAACTCAACTAGACTCGATGAGTAGCTTCTCATCAAGATTTCATAGCAAGGGTTGCACTACACAGCCTACAAATAAGTTAACACTCAAAGGAGTTAATTTCTGCCTAATTTTGCTGCTAATTTCTCTGCTAATTTCGCTGCCAGATCAGCAGTTTCGCTGCCAGTTTTGCTGGCATCTTCAGTGGCAGTTTTGATGGCATCTTCGCTGCCAGTATCGCCCTTCTTTCGTTGGATAACCATGTTTGCGAAACTACATGCGAAACTATAGTTTCGCAGGAAGTTTTCAAAGTTTCGTTGGACGACTACGCAATTTCGCTGGATGAACCCTTAATTTTGCAGAATGGCTGAAAATTACGAATCAACCCATTTTTGACCCAAAACTTCAACCTTTTACACCCGAAACCTTGGTTTATCATCCAATAAGCTATATCTAAGCTTCTTGCATGATTTTTTACACAAAAACATGAGTTTTGGCCGAATCTTTGCCACTTTAAAAGCACCAAGCCCTAGAATCTAGGTTTACATCAAAAGAAACGATTTAATGATGTTTCTTACATGGATACTTGGGCGGGTGCAGCAGCTACACGGACCCCTTCCTTTCTGTTGTTGCCTGCGCTTTCCCGGGCCGAGCCATAATTCTTTATTAGAAAGTGTAGGCAAAGCCCGAAGGCTGCTATCCCAATAGGCCAGCGGGCGGAACGAGGAGAGGGCCCGAAAAAACGTGTTCCCTTCAGATAAGACGCACCGTAGGCCATCCTCGGCCTTCTTCATTTTCGATGAAAAATAAATAAAATCTCGATATCCGAAAGCCTTTTCCTTCCCCCTCCGGTGTTGTTTGGATGCCCACAAACACCGATCTTCAATCTTGTGATCAACTGAGCGTTGAATCTTCAAATCTATCCACTTTCTCTATCTACACTCTCTCTCTAGAATTGGGATGTTAAGTTGCAAATGAGAGTGGCTCAAGCTGATCCGTTTTTATATATACTGGGCATTCTCGGACCTTTAACTTGCTGGACACATAACCCGAAAAGTTAACTCGGTCTATAACCCATATCCATCTTATTTATATTAAATAATCTTGTCTAAGCCCATTATTATTATTTGGCTCGCTTAGACTTTATTCGGGGTGTTACATGAAGAAAAAGATGCTTCATACATTGATAGAAAATTGGACTCAAACTGTGTCTATGTTAAAAAATACTCTTCATCTAAAAGCAATTGGTTTAGACACATTGGTAGCAAATGTGGAAGCTCTAGAGCTTGACGAGAAAACAAGGACCAGAGTGTAAGATCACAAATAGCTCCATATCAATTTAAAGAATAAAAGAGTACTAATAGTGTATTCATTCCCAATGATGATTGTGGAAGCTCTTATGCTTTGAGTGAGGATGAAGAAGAAACTTCTTTTCAAGCAGCAAAGTCCTCTAAATCAACCATTCAAAGCAATTCAAAAAAGAAATAGAGAGGGAAAGTTGATGATTTAATATGTTAAAATGCTACAACCACAAAACTATCCATAACCAACAAAAGAAACGTTAAAATGCTACAACCACAAAACTATCCATAACCAACAAAAGAAACAATCAATTTGAACAAATTACAATGGTTCTAGAATCATAAGAGAAAAAGGCAACTTTTGTAGCCTTCGGTTCAAGATTTCAAGCTTATTTGGGTAGCAACTTAACCCCTGCTCATTTCTACCAACAAGATCTTAAAGAACTTCATCTTGATGAAGTAGAAGAGATGGATTAGGAATAGCAAACAACCATGATTGCATACAGAGCAAACATGTATTTG
This sequence comes from Flaveria bidentis, assembly GCA_018326385.1. Lineage (NCBI taxonomy): Eukaryota > Viridiplantae > Streptophyta > Magnoliopsida > Asterales > Asteraceae > Flaveria > Flaveria bidentis. Next base: position 9,378 of record BJCM01053101.1, on the reverse strand, counting down.
AGAAGGAACAAGGGACTGGCTATTGCATGAAGAACTACCAAGATTGGCGTTGAAAAATCTTAAGTGTGATATTTAAAGTGAAACTTGTATGGCCACTTGTCAAGGGAATGCAATCAACAATCAACAAATAATGCCACACAAGCAAATCAAAGAACCTTCAAGCAATCTAAAATTTCAAACTCATTCCCACCAGCCATAAGTTCCTCAATAGGTACAATTAACACAAAAGAAACTAGTTTAATTATTTTGCACGATGGCACTTGTGATTGGACATGTATGAGAACGAAGTTTTGGAGTAGAATCAAGCTTTAATGGCTAATATGGAGAACAAAATCCAGAGAGGTAAGGGATATATTATGTTCATCTAGTTGTGCTGAAAAAGATAAAAGATATAAAGTCAATACTTAAAAATTGGCTAACAAGGTTAAAGAAACCATGATACTAAATGAATCTCATGTTAGAGAACACAAATTATATTAGGTCAAAATCACTTAATTAAAAAAGGATTTAGATAAACTTTTATCTAAAAACTATAATTTGAAATCCTAAGTTGAGCATTTGACCAACTCTTTAACAAAATTATGTCGGATCATGCATCTACTAATGTAAAATTTTAGAAGTTTCAACTGTCATCTAAAAAATATGAGAAACCTTTGAATTCAGACATTAAAATAAGGAATAGGTATGGGTTGGGATTTCATGCTCTTGCACCTCTAGTAAATGATAACTTTACCACCCTACCTGAGTCAACGAACAAAAGTTTGTCAAACCATTTTGTATTAAGTACCAAGAAAGAACCAAAATTTAAAATTAATGAATTGGTAAATGGTAAAGATACTAAGGTCAATGAAACTAATTCATCTGAATCCAAATTTTTGAAACAATTTGATGTGGAATTTGATTTTGATGAATGTGATGACCTAGATGAGTTAGATGAGCCAAATAAACAAAAATGTGCTACTTTGTGTAAGGGAAAGAATATTTCAATTGATCCAATTGTTCCCAAAGTTGTTGAGGAGATCAAGTTACCTTATCCGTCCAAACAAAGGAATATGTTGAAGACAATCTATACAAGATTTGCTCAGTTTAATGAAGGAATCGATGAGCTCAACAAGAAGCTCAAAACTCATTCATCTAAAAGATCTTTTAGATTGAAGGAAGAATAGAGGGTTACTTCCACAAAACACCTATGGAAGATGAAGGTTGTTAAAGAACTATCTGTAGAAAATCCACACAAGAAGAATGTTGCTTCGTCAAAAGAAACATCCGATGATGATCAACGAAAGAAGAATATGACAATAAGAAAACAGTTATCCGAAGAAGATCTACGAAAAAACAATCATCTACTGAATCCCACAATCTCAAAGGTAAGAAACAATGGAAGGTTGTGAACTCTCAATCACAAGAACCATTTGATATCATGTCATGTAAATGAAAGGATTCTTCATCTTCAAAGTTTGAGAAAGAGATAAAGATGAACAAGAAGAAAATAATGAGAGAGGCTAGAAATGAAGAAGAAAAATACTATATGGGGTGTGACATGCACAACCACAATACAGCTGATCGCTACTTAAGCAACTGTTGTTCTATTTGCATTATTAACAATCACATGACTTCTGACTACTACAACAAATATTATGCAATTTGTGAAAAGAAGAATCATTCTACTCAAGAATGTTTAATCAGACTCACAATCCACTTAAAGTGATGAAAGTTCAATGATGACAAAGCAACAACCTAAACAAAAGGTTCAACAAAGAAAGAAGCCAGCATCTGCTGATAATCAAACTAAGAGAAAGAAGGAGAAGCAACAATCTATAAGAAAACACAAAACTCCACAAAAGAATGTACAATTGTAGGAAGATAAAGTTGTTTATGATAATTTTGAAAAAGGTAATCATGTATTGCATTCAAAGACAAAGGATGTAGATACCTTTTCTCATCAAGGATCATCGTCAAGTTCAAACAACAAGAAACACAAAGAAGAGTTAGTAGAGGAAATGCTTGAGGATCAAGATCAAATCTACATCTTCATTAATATCATACTCACCCCAAACATACAGTATCAAAACATATGAGTCTAAAAACAATCCTAAAACATCTAGGCTCGTCCATGAGGAACTAACTATCCTAGATACCAATGGCAAACACATGACCATTAAGGCTTGGGTCCAATCTCTAATTGATTTCATTATCTGTATAGGAACATACATGGAGAATTAATAACAAGTGGTATGTTGACATTGGTTTATCTAATCATATGACAAGAAATTGTTCTATCCTCCATGATCTCAAACCTAAAAATGCTTTACATATGGCATTTGATGGGGATAAGAAGGGAGGCAAAATTGTTGGTGAAGGAATGGTAACAAATGGAGTACCGAAATTTGAGAAAGTAATTTTTGGTGAAAATTTACAATACAATTTACATAGTGTATCTCCAATTTGTGATCAAAGTTATTCCATTATATTTGATAACTCTTATTGTTATTTTCATAGGCCAGGAAGTCAAATCCTAACAGATTGGATTCTTCTTAAAGCACAAAGAAAGGAAAACACTTATGTGTTGGACATGAACAACACCTCTATCACAAGCAATGAAACCTACCTGATCTCTAAGTCATCATAAGATAAAGCTCAACTTTGGCATAGAATATTGGTTCATTCAAACATGAAAATCATGAACAAGTTTGTCAAAAATGACTTAGTCATTGGCCTTCCCAAGAAAGAATTTTACCATTCTAATCACTACTTTTCATGTTATAAAGGAAAACAACATAGAGTGCCTCATAAGTCCAAAACAATCAATACAAACACAAAACCACTCAAAATGTTTCACATGGATCTTTTTGGTCCAATCAATGTGATGAGCATTGGAAAAAGGTAATATTGCTTGGTGATTGTTGATGATTTCACTAGATTCACATCGGTATTTTTCATAAAACATAAGAGTGAAATATCAAAAAATGTTAGTGGAGTTTATCACTAAGATTGAAAATCAAATTGAGTTGAAAATCAAAATCTTAAGAATTGATAGTGGTTTTGAATTTGTTAATCATGTTTTAGATTCCTTTTGTAGGAACAAAGGCATAACTAGACAGTTCAGTGCACCAAGATCTTCACAATAGAATGGAGTTGTTGAAAGAAGAAATAGAACTCTAATTGAAGTAGCTTGAACATTGCTTACTTACTCACATTTGCTAATCATATTTTGGAATGAGGTAGTGAATACAATATGCAATGTTCAAAACAAGACTTTAATAGTGAAAGAACAAAATTCAACACCCTATGAACTTTTGTTTTTAAGAAAACCTTTTATAGGATATCTAAGAGCATTTGAGTGTCATGTATCTATTTTGAATACCATGGAACAATTAGAAAAGTTTGTTGAAATAGCCTATGATGGATTCTTTGTTGGTTACTCATGAACATTAAAATCATAAAGAGTCTACATCCCATATCAAAACATTATGGAAGAAACTCCTAATGTATCCTTTGATGAATCCTTATTTCGAAATTCTATAAAAGGATAACCTTTGTTGTTTGATATAGATGCATTAACAAACTCTTTTAACACAACTTATTTGACTGTTACTGGTCTTACATATACATGTTATCCTTATGTACCTCCAAGTATGAATGACATGCCATTAACTGCTGATCTTCAAGATTATCAAATTCACAGAGTTCAAGTGTTACTAATCCTAGTCCTTCATCTGATAAAAGTCAAGGAAATACTAATAGACATGAGAATTCAACTTCCAAATAAGCAAATAATGCATGAGCAGAAGTTGACAATGTCTCCATAGTAGTTTCTAATGTATCCGGACCAAAGGTTCCTCATTCTTGAGTTGATGTGCCATATGCACCCAGAGATGAGTCAATGCCATCAAATGAATTTACAAATCCAAAAAGAGATGTTATAATGACATCAACAACATAAAAAGGAAAATAAACTACCCCTGAAGTTGATCATGTTACCTCCTGCTGAAGTTATTCCTACTTCTGCAGAAGATCAAATTAAGGAAGATAGTTCTTATTCAGCATCAAAAGATTAAAATGATGAAGATTTCAACTGTTTTATTTATTCTGCATCATTATTGTTCCATCTCCACCAAATAATATCACCAACTTAGAATCATCCATTCTAGTTTAATCAATTCCAACATCAAGTATCATCTAATTGACAACATCATTGGTGATCATAATGAAAGAACCACATGAACCATGGGGGAGCTGCGAATGTTTGTCTTTTCTCTTGTTTTTTGTCTTAAGTGGTTCCTCAAAACATCACTTTGGTATTAAAAGACAACAACTATATTGAAGCAATGCAAGAAGAACTTCAACAATTCAGAAACCAAAATGATTAGAATGTAGTTGATCTTCCTAAAGGCCAATATCCAATTGGCACAAGATAGTTGTTCAACAAACAAACTAGATGACAGAGGTATCATTGTTAGAAACAAGGCAAGGCTGATAGCTCAAGGAGATATTCAAGAGGAGGGGATAGACTATGATCAAGTCTTTGCACTTGTTGCAAGGATTGAAGCCATTAGAGTCTTCCTTGCCTATGCTTCCCATAAGAAGTTTACAGTTTACTAGATGGATATAAAATGTGCATTTTCTTATATGGAAAAATTAATGAAGACATCTATGTTGCCAAACCTCCAAGCTTTGAAGATCATGATTTCCCACATAGGATATACAAGCTTGACAAAGCTTTGTATGGTCTTTATCAGACCCCAAGAAGCTGGTATGAATCATCATCTTCTTTCTTTCTCAATCATGGTTACAAAAGGAGAACAATTGATCAGACACTCTTCTTCAAACATAAACATCAATACCTCTTGGTTTTCCAAATATATATGGATGACATCATATTTGGATCAACAAAAATGAGGTTGTGTCAAGACTTTGAATCATTGATGATATTTGAATTACAAATAAGACAAATTGGAGAATTAACATTCTTTCTCGGTTTACAAGGTCATCAGAAATCAAATGGAATTTTCATCAATCAGGAGAAATATGTGCACCAAATTTTGAAAAACTACAACCTTGCTAACTCTTTTTCATACAAAACCCCAACATCAACAATAGACATGATTGTACCTAGTCCTACAAGGAAATCGTTGATCAAAGACTATATAGATCAATGATAGGATCTTTGATATACTTAACTACTAGCATACCAGACATAATGTTTGTTGAGTGTGTTTGTGCTAGGTACCAATCAGAACCTAGGAAGTGATATTTGAATGCAGTTAAGATGATCTTTAGATACCTCAAAGGGAAGCCAGCTCTTGGGCTTGGGTATCCCAAAGAAGGAGTTTTCAATCTCTACTCATATTCTGATAGGGACTTTGGAGGGTTTACTACAACAAAAAATCCACAAGTTATGGTTGTCAATTCATTGGACCAAGAATAGTTTCTTGGCAATGTAAAAAAGCAAACAAATGTATTAGTATTCACAACTGAGGCTAAGTACATTGATGCTTTAGCCGGTTGCTCTCAGGTTTTGTGGTTGCAAAACCAATTACTTGATTATGGTTACAATTTTCTTCAAACACCAATTCACATAAATAACTCAGCTGCTATGTTCATCACCACTAATCTAATGCAACATAACAAAAAAAACATATAGAAATCAAATACCATTTTCTAAGAGATTGTTCAGAAAAGGGTTTAATCAAGTTGATCAAAGTAGATACAACAAATCAGTTTGCTGATTTAATTAATAAAGTATTTGATTCAATAAGATTTAATTTTCTAATTGAGTCTTTGAACATGATCAACTTAGATTTATCATCATAAAAAAGAAAAGCATGTTCTATCCTATGAAAATCACAGAAACATCCGTAAATCATTTAAAAATACAAATATATTGTCTTATTAATATGTTTTCTTGAATAACATTTCATATATTAGAAAATGATAGCACACTATACCTTTGTCTACTTATCTATGTTTGAAATTACAATAAAGACCGATTAGAAGTGATTTGAAATTTGTGTAGGTTCAGCTTGAGTCGAAAATAAACAAAGTTCGTGCTTAACATAAGGCCATGGTGACTAATTGTGGGCATTTTTTTATGAAAAAAGCTAGTAAGCCTTATCCTGAAATGATCAACTCACTCACCCATCCACACTATATTACAACACTTTATGCCCTCTATCTTTGCGCATCATGCAACCTCTGTTTTGTGTAAACAAAGACCTGGGTTTATAAGAACCTTTGTTTTACGTAAGTAAAGACCTGATGGCCTGATCATTATCATCCAAAAGTTTAAAAAGGAATAGCTCTAAAAGAATCCAATGTGATCAATTGTATTTTATATCAAAGAGCATATGAATAAAGAATCAATAAGATTTTAAATGAATCATAAGATAGAGCTTATCATTTAAAGCACATAGGTTTTAAGTGTAAAAAGTGATGAATTAACTCTTAAACAAAGGATAAACTCTAATGTGAATTGAATATGGAGTCCATATTTGTTTATTTTTAGTCAGTATCAAAATATGATAACCAACATGCCTAGTTAAAAATATACTCGTGCTTAAATTAATATGGAACATAATATTCACAATCAACACTAGATCCATGTCTACTATCATCAAACAAATTGATACAAGGAGTTGCTTAGTGTTATAGTATGAACCCCCAATATGATTATAAATGCTTGTAAATATGCTATGTTTAATTTCTACTTATTATTAAAAAATAAAAAAAAATTCAATTATTCTAGATACATCATGGTTCAAAAGGAAGATAAGATGTACATGTTTCTGTTGGGTTTGTTGGACCATATCAAAGTAGTTTAACATTTTAAACATGAAAACACAACGGAATAATACCTTAATATTATCATTTGTCATCTGAAAATTAAGGCTCATATCATGACAACAACAAACCCAAGAACATAAGGATCATTTATATGTGTATGGACTAGCTAACAAGAATAATAAACAACCAAAACAAATCATACAAACAACCTTTTGTAGAGCTGCTAAAAAACGAATTTCGGTGAAGAAGATGAGGTTCCTGAATGACCAAAACACCAAGGAGAGGTGTCCTCAAGCATCCATACCCACAAGCATCAAGCAAACACCATTCTTGCTAGGATTTGAGCATCAAAAATGGATCAAGAAGGCTACCGGAATCTTATTCCAGCCGTGAAATCTTTCTTCCAAAAGAAGAGTTTGTGTTCTTTTGACCCTTTTGAATGAGAGAGATAGAGAGCGCAAGATGGATTGTGTGTGTAGTTAAGGGTTTTCTTGTTCCAAGACTTCAAAAGAATCCAAAAGGAACCAACCCCTCTTAGGGGCGACCGAAACCGAAAAGAATTTGGGGTTTTCCCCCCAAAAACTCCATTTTATTTTGTTTAACTAATTACATTATAAGTTATCTAATTGACCATTTAATTATATAACTTATACACACACTATTATTATTATGTGATGTTATTTAACAAACTTAAATAACATGACAAATAATATCCATGAACAAAATATCCTTATAAGTTGTTTCATCTCATATGCAATTTATTTAGAAAACCCATTTTCAAATTTGGTGTATATATTTGATTGCATGATCATATCATCAATTAAATATTTATATTGGTGTTTGCGAAGCTTGTTATTGGGTATGACCCGACTTGGATCATTACGTACTAACCACATCAATATTCTATGTGTCTTGCACATAAAGAATCCAACAATCTCCCACTTGCACAAGATTCATAGAAGATTTATGCAAGCAGTAAATACCATCTAACAACGATTTACTACCCTTAATACGCATGACTTAAAAGCCATTCAATAACATTATCCCATTCAAGAACCTCAATCATTTATCCATTTGTTACAGATGTCATGTTAAATCCAAGGACATAGAATGATTATTACTTGTTGATTTAACTTAATCATGCCTTAGACATCTTCCTCTCAATGAATAAGGGGAACAAATTCCATCTCGACTACATACATTTCTCACAATCACCTCGTGTCACACCTGATCATAGCCTTATGTACTACCCATTATTTTAGAGCAGTGAAGAACTAGCTCAAGGTATAACATATGGTGAATATCAAAATACAATATGTATCTTAGGTCAGAGGATACCAAATGATATTCGCCTTTACTCAAATTTACTATGATCAATCTAGAAGATTCCATGTAGTAAAATTGAGATGCGGGTCAATCCAATATTTGTATCCTATAAATATCTATGAACTTTGGCAGCAACCGATTGCTCTATATTTATTCCTTATGAATATCCAACAATCCATGTTCATAATAGTCTTACGTTCATATTTGTTCCAACAAACATGACCGACTACGGACATTTAGAATAATAAACACATTCATGGATGTATACATGCTAAAATGAATATAACTCAAAATATCATAGGTATATAAAGAGTTAAATATTACATTGTTTCAAACTTTTAAATACTAAACAGTTCAATTCCAGTCACTAGAATATCAAAGTCCTAAGGTACAAGTATGACTTTCATGCTTTGCCCTTTCAAGGATCTTCGTGAGTGGATCCGCAATGTTTTGATCGGTGTGAACTTTATGAATACATATCTTTCCCTTTTTTAACTTCATCCCTTATGTAGTTGAATTTCCGCTCAATGTGCCTAGCC
>BJCM01053072.1:0-15877 GCA_018326385.1 Flaveria bidentis | reverse complement strand
AGAAGTTTTTAATAAAAGTTTGAAAATTATTTATAATTTTTATTTAAATAAATATGGGCTTAACGTAAATATAACCATGCCAAGAGAATCAACCTCAAGTGCTAGTACCTCGTTTAAAGACCCCGTTATGACTATGTTGAATGTTGTTCGGGATGTGACGGCTAAACGTCAAAGGGGTAACGCCCCAACAAGCGAACTTGGTATATATAGTACGACGAATTTTATTTCAGCTATGAGTACTCAAGATTATCATGCATTTGATATTTTGGTTTGGTGGAAAGGAAAGGAATCCCAATTTTCAATTTTTTCCGCTATGGCCCGTGATTTACTAAGCGTCCAAGCTTATACGGTAGCTTCGGAGTTTGCGTTTTCTCTTAGTGGCAGGGTAATATCATTACGGAGAACAAGATTAACTCCGGAAGCGGTGGAGATGTGCATTTGTTTAAAAGACCACTTAGACGCGATGGATCATATACAAGACAAAACAAATCTTGAAGACAGAATTGCAATCGAATCTAAAGTACATGATGAAGAGGTAGAAAAAGGAGTATCTTCTGGTATATCCGACGAAGAATTAGCATTTGATGAAGCCTCTCGAAGAAAATAGTCGATTAGTTAAATAAAAATTTTATATTATTTTTATTGATTCGTTAATGTATTTTTTAAGTTTTTTTAATAAATAAATAATAAATTAATGAGTTATAGATGTTTTTTTAGTGTTGTTATAATAATAATTGTAATAATAATAATAATAATAATAGCAATAATAATAGTAATAATAATAATAGTAATAATAATAATAATAGTAATAATAATAATATTAATAATAATAATATTAATAGAAATCATCATCATAATAATAATAATAATAATAATAATAATAATAATAATAATAATAATAATAATAATAATAATAATAAATAAATAAATTAAAAAAAAACCGGTTGTACCCGACCCGGTCCGGACCCGACCCTAACCGGGTAAGCCGGGTAGGGTTTTAAGGGTGACCAACCCGACCCGGGTTCGTACCCAGATTCATCAATACCCGGGTCCCAAAATAACCGGCCGGCCCGTACCCGGTTTGAACCCGGTTCCGGGTCCGGCCCAATACCCGGTTTGCCACTCCTCTTAAGCAAAATGGGCCAGGCCCAAAAGAACCAACTAATAGGCTGAAAGAGGCCTTCATTTCTGATAGTAGAGTATTATTCTGACGACACTATATTATGACAATATGACAGATGGTTTATATTTCAGCAAATTATATTTTTAAAATAGTGTGATATTTCTGTGGGTGGTTTGAAGGTTTATTAAATTAAGAAATGATACGTTAATGTTTAAACAAGTGGACTTTTGAACACTAGAGATGGTAGCAGTTTATAAAATACTTTATAGTGTATTTGTTTCCGACATACTTATCGAACATTGGAACAGTCTAATGCCACCAAAATTCACTTCTACTCGGATCAAATCTTTTGCAAAATCCATATCAACTTTCTTAAAACTAAGAGCACCCGCAATGCGGGTGAAGGACGGACGGATGAAATTGCCATGGATGACTCTGTTGTGACGGTTCCTCTTTTATGTGTTTGTGGCTTCTTTTGTCTATGTAGAAGGATGGGCATGGATGCAACAATTATTAAGAAAAACTTAAAAAGACATATGAATGTAAAATTTATTATATAAAAACTTACAAAATGATGTATAAAATATATATAGTTTATCAAATTATTATGACAAAAACTTTATAATCTTTACAAATTTTATATTATAGTTTTAAATATTTGTATAAAATTTATTAACAGTTTATTATATATACATTTTATTAAAAGAACTTAAAAAACAATATATAAAATTATACATTTTTAAAAAGTGTAGCGATTAATGTATAACAACTTATTATATTTGAACCTTATAAACTTTTGAAAGTAATTATTGTTTTAACTTTTACGGTGAAATACTAGATAGTTTATTTATAATAAATAATTGGTAAGGATGATTGACTAATTAATGGATTGCTTAGGGAATTCTTAGATGAAGAGTTAAATTGTTGTTGACGTGTTAGTTTGGATTTTAACTCAATCATTTTAAATACTCGAAGTAAAAAAAGAGTTTTTTTTAACAAATCAATTAATGCTTTTAATTTCGATTTGACATCTATAAAATATCCTAACATATAAGTCTAACAAGTTTTTCTATATATATACCTATGAGAATCAATAGTGTCTGATACTAAGTTACTAACTAACTTATGCAATTTCAGTTTATATATAAAGTTTATATTAGAATATAATAAACAACTAACATTATTACACAATTAATATGTGCTTATATAATTATACAATCCAAATTGGCATCACACAACATTATAACCAGTTTGTGCAGATGCAACCCAATATTTTGGATGCTAGATTATAAAATTGTGGTTCTTTTTGTAAAAAATCTAGTTTTTTGCTTAAGATCTTAATATTGAAAATATAATTAAAACACATTCATAGTAGATGATTTCTAAAACACAAACGAGCATACTTGTTAGAGTTGGAACAAGTTATAGTGAAAGAAAATATTTTTAAATATATTGATTAGTGCTTTCTTTGTCCAGATTGAAAATTAAACAAAAACCTCGAATAACCTATCGAAATACAAATTGTGAAACATAAAGCAATCACAATAATAAATGACAAAAGTCTTTATCCAACACTTTAGCATATATTACAAGAGAAAATAATTATAAAAACATATTTAAATAATTAGAAAACGATGTACAAACTAGTATATAATCAAGAAAATTAACCCCCACCCCCTAACATATGGAGGCCCTTACCATTAATTCAAAATATTACTCAATTGTTGAAAATATTTATATTAACAATTTGACTAGTAATATTAACTTTTATTTTGGTTACCAAATTAATCATAGTAACATAATCATCAAATATTTATACTTGATTTGCATTTTATGTTACTTACTATATAAAACAAGTAGCTTTAGTAAACCCATGTATTACACGTATTGATTAAATTAAATATTAATATAATAAAATTTATTAATTATAAAATGATATTCTAATATATAATAAAACTATAATATCAACTTTTTATAATTTATTTTTAAACTTTTTTCAAAAAAATAACCATTTTGTTCGAAAACAAACCGTATAAAAATATCATTCAATTTTTTCCTATTATAACTATCAAATTTGATTATTTTATGTTTCAAAACAAATGACTTTATAAAAATACCAATTTTAAAAAAATTCGTATCTGTAAAAAAGTTTTATTCTTTAGAAAAAAATATTATTTTATAAAAAATTATTTATCTAGAAATAACATTAAAAAATAGACCTCTTTCTTAATTTATTAAATCTAAAAAGATATAAAAAATACTATTAGTAATTAAGGTAATTATTTAATAAGAGAAAGATGCGGGAAAATTTTGATGAGAATAATTGTGGTACTGCCACTTATCATTTCAAGATATATTTTTATTAGAGTATATAGATTATAATTGAAATAAAAAAAACATACAAGTGAAACAAGTGAAAAACAAATACAAATTAAATATGAATCTATTATAATTATGTTACTGAGATTATCATTAGTAACATAAGTGAGATTTAGGGTATCATTTTGGATCACCTTTTGACGCGGGTCAACCTTGATACAAGAGGCCGAAATTGATGTTCCTTCTTTGCTATGTGTTTGTTGTGACAAAGAGGTGGAATCTAGGGATCATTTGTTTGGTGGTTGTGAGTTAACTTCAAGTTTACAAAAAGCTATTGAATAATGGGTAGATGTGGATATGCCGAATTTATGAATCCATTAGGACTTATTGACGTGAATCGATTCAAGCAGGATGGTAGATGATTCTTGAAGTGATTATTTACATGACTTGGTGGACGCTTTGGAAGCAGATGGTAGATCATCATTACGAAACAAGGTTTAAGCACTTAAACATTAATCATCGATACAAGACACACTTTTAGTTAAACATTACATAATTTGACTATGGGCATGAACTATATACATGTGTATGCAAGTGTAAATTGTGCATTAGTCAAATAAAATTTCCCATGAACAATAAAACTTTTGTTATATTAGTTACAATTCACATAAAAAAAGTGAGTTTCGTAGATAACGTGTCGTCTAGTAATTCTTTCCATACTTTAAGTTTCTTATTCAAATTCTCTAGCTAACTTTAATTTTATTTTCCGTGGTCCTTCAACCCCGAATATACCAACATCGACAATCAATTTGAAGGTCTCCCTTTCTATAAGAGGCTGCACAACTCTTTCTTAAACCTAACCCACAAATGTAAAAGGTTTCCGTTTCAACCTGGAGTCGAGCAACGCTTGTTGATGTATTATAAAGTGGTTTAATTAGTTTGGTAAAATAAAAGGATGACCTTGCTGATGTTTGGATTACCTAGCATGATCGACATGTGTGGTTTGGTTTTAAAAACACTAGGTATTAAGGTATGAATCTAAGATGTTGGTTTTTTTTATGAGCCTTGCTGCATAATTAGAAGATGTGTGAATTTTTTGACCGATAAACTAGTATACTATGAGTAAAATTATTATCTTGGATACTGATGTTTTCTTTTGATGAATATTAAGAATTTGATACGTAAACAAACAATTTAAATAACAAGTTAATAATTAGAATATGAATTATAAAGTCCAATCTAGATTTACATTAACAAGTATGGAAGAAAGAAGAACGATGGTATGGGAAAATTATAAAATGTCATCTCTCTGATATCACTTTAGCAAGACAAATGATAGGGGCAATTATAAAGTTATCAAACTTTAGTGGCCAATATACAAAATCAAAGATGACTATAATTAACGACAAAAGGGTTTAATATATAGTATAACGCTCACATACTTTCACTCTTATAATAATATGACTTAATTAATTAGTTTTATAATATCTAGAATGACAATTTCTCTAACATCACACTAACAAGAAAGATGGCAATGGCAATGACCGATTATCAAGTTATCGATCTTTGATGGCTAGTATATAAAACCAAAAAGGCAAGTGTACTAGTCTCGATCCTTGATACTTGATGATCAAAGCTTTTATTCACAACAATGTTTTTTTAGTTTACTTACCAATTAAATTTTTATATGTTTCTCCTTTCAAATATCTATAGATTATAATAAAAAAGGTTTTAAGATGCCACTTGTCATAATTTTAGATCATCTAATTTTAATTTTCTCGCTTCTTTATTTTATTAGACAATTACTTTAAATACTTATAATATTATTTAATTTCTTTTGAGATTAAAAATTGTTTTTCAATAAATTAAGAAAGAGATGCTTTTATAAATGCTTTTTTATAAAACAAAAAAATAAAATTAAGAGTTATAATAAGAAATTTTTTAATATTGATATTTTTTTAAAACGGTTTGTTTTGCAATAACCAACGGTGCCGAGTGGAAGAGCTGTCGCTCAACGGATAAAAGTTACTCTAGGGATAACATTAATGTTTATTAAAAATGTAATTAGGGTTTAAAAACAAAAGTTTAAAATAATGATATCATTGTTTTATTACTTATATTATTACTAATATACAATTTCAATCATATCGTTTTATAATTATTATATTTTCATTACTAATTATTTAATATTTTATTTATTCAAACCGTGTAATACATGTGGTTCTAACCTAATAAAAACAATATATCTATATATCAAAACGATATTAAATCTTCCCGACTTAGGCTGTGATTAAAAATATATAATTCCCAACTATATTATTTAAATTAAATTATATATTATTAAATTCAAAAGTGTAATATATTTGACCATCCTTTCAATTGCGATCAAAAGCGTGCGCAAAAATCGGCGTCCCCAAACTAGCGTTACCCTTTCATATATATATATATATATATATATATTAATCTTACATCATTTCCATCGATAATTCTACATATTGTCTAATATATTATTTTATTATAACAATCAGCATTTCATGGACTTATATAAACTTTTTTGGTGGTAACATAAATGTCACACTTAAATGCCACTTGTTTAACACTGTATATTATCAAATATGCAATAATAGATCTTTACTCATCTAAATGCCATTATTATAACTTGTTTTATTGAAAACGCTCTTGCTTTTGCATATATATTTTGACTTTATTTATTCATAAATTATTATTATCAGCATCTTTTCTTTCGCAAGATAGTAAGTAATATATATTTACAGATAAAATTATGTGGATTGTTAATTTTGTCAACTTATATCTATCATTAGTCGGAGTACTTTAACGTGAATTTTACAGGAGAAAATGAGAGACGTACTCAATGTGTTTGATGAACGCAACAAGTTAAAATTAAAATTCAAACAAGAAGGTTGGTTCAACCGGTTACATACCCCTACCAATCAATACTATACATCTTTATTAATTGCTACAAGTTTACACTTTTGTTCTTGTTTACTCGAGACTTTCATAAAAGTCAACCAATTTCATATTACTCTCAACTTTATATAACTTTTTTCTTTTGATGTTTGGTTAGTCTCTTATAGCCATCATCATTTTATAAATTTTTTTGTCTAAAAAATATAAATAATAATATTACTCTCATAAAGCACGCTTAATTTGTTTTACACACGCTTTATATTATTTTTGTATGGTTATCCACGATGGCTCCTCTCTATAATATAATTCCATGGAATATATAATTAAATTATTAAATTGGCATGAATGGTGCTTATAAATAGTGTGGCCAATTATAACATTGAACACCAAAAGTTTCATATTTACAATTTTGACCTTAAATTTTACATTTTGTGTTATCTAAAATGTTTAAGTCAATACATTACAAGAATATATTATTATTTAAACGAATAAAATATTTCCAGAATATTATACAGGTGATTGTGATCTTATAGAACCTCCTCTAACTATCAGTCTATCATGATATGTTTCAGAAAATTGTTAATCGCTTCTTATGTCGTTTGAGATGATAGAGCAAATTAATTGGTCTATAGATTTGATATAAATAAGTACGTTTATAACATCTTAATCAATAAAATAGACAAAAAGAATGTGACGTAAACAACAATACTTAATTATGTGTTTCGAAAAATATGAATGCAGAATGCTGGTTGTGAACTAGTTCAACTACTGATATAATATCACTTTGTTGGCCTAATTGTTACATTTTAATGATAAAACTTAGGCAATGAATTATAATCATTATTCCCCAAAGCTACTTCAGTTATGTGCTAAAAGCTACAAATGATTTAGAAATTAAATACAGTTGAATGTGATTATTAAATTTAAGTGTCAATTAATCGATGCAATTTCTCAGAAAACCCTACAATAGTAATTTAATCACTATATGTATTTTTAATCAATATGTAGTTTATTAGAATTGAATTAGTCATAGACTTTCCCTCTGGACAAATTAATATGAATATTTAATAGTTTAATACATCTGTATTAATTAAAAATAAAGTTAGGATCTTATATTTATAACCTAAAATTGCTAGTTGCATTTCAATATTATTTGAAAAAAGGACTATTCCAATATAATTAAGGAAATGATATCTCATGTATATAAAAATATATCGGTATTTGCGAAGGGCCAACAAATTAAACAAAGAAGACAAGTAGGAAAACCCTAAATCTCATGAGTTGGAGAAAGGGTGAAGAATTTACGTTGTTCCTCTATTCCTCTTAAATCTGATATATATATATATATATATATATAACAATATACCATACCTTTAGTTATATACTTTATTTGTGTTAACCAAAATATCTCTATATTATTAAGTGTTACAAAAGTATGGTCTTTTCACAATAATTCAGCGACGTCTTTGACATTATAAACTTTAAATATTTCATTATGAGTTTAACTTTCCATTAAATTTGTTTGAAATTTTTCATGGTGTTCATCAATTAACATTTACAATTTTCAGATTACATATATGGCAATATGTAAACATAAATACATAAAAGTTAATCTAAAACAAAATTTTATTCTAAAATTAACACTCAAGTATAAAATTTACAAATTAATAGAAAAACACATCTTAATTAACTCGAATAAAGATGCTAACAAAACACATGAGGAAACTGTTTGGCTGAAGAATAATAAGATGATAACTCCATTTTATACCCTCCCAAATCCTCCAAACCCTCAAAGAAATCGTCACTAAAAACCATATAATCGTCGTCCTTGATTCCCGACACCATCGTATGTCCTTGATTGTCACATTTGCTGTAGAACAATGTCTCTTCTTTGATGTTTGATTGCTGGAGGCCTTCATCTTCAACAGATGAAGCTGAAACAGTTGTTGGAGAATGAAACGGTGACCCTTTTGACTTTGTGACAGTTTTACCAACATCCTTATTTGTGGGACTCTTTGGAGTCACTTTGAATCGGTTGCGATTGATTCCAGCTAAGGAATTCCTGCGAGTTGGTTGTGGGTGGTTGTGATCCGCGGTGTAGGTTAAAATGTAGATGCTTGAATCAGTGCAACTTTGCTCGACTTGTCTCCTTGCCATACAACCTTTTGAACTACTGCATCTGTAATAGCTTCTGTACAATTTAAGCATTAATTAGCTAGTTTTTTAACAGCAATTCTTAGATTTAATAGAATAAATACATCAGTACACCACAATTTGCATTCTCCAACATTTAAAACCTTAATATTTTAGTTATATGACACATCATTTAACCATCACGATGTCCTTTAAGACATTTAAACATTAGTTAAAGACACAACCGATACTAATCACACAAAAAGACGCGATGAGTCGCTTTAAATGGTTGGAGTTGGCTCCATAAAGAACTGGGTTTTAGTCGCAAAACAGTGACGATTTTTTCACTTGTAGTGACCTATTTTGCATGTGTAAACAACAAGACATGTATGTGCACCTCGGATAGATCGAGCCTTTGATCGGTTTTTGACCATATTTACGCCAAGCCCATGGATCTGAAGACAAACCAGTAGCTGTTACTTGAACCACCACCCTCTTTTGTTGATTCTTCCTGCTCATATACACACACAAAAAGATGTCACTAATTAGTTCAAAATTGTCATAAATGCACTAAGTTATGCAAGAAAACAGTTCCAAGATTGAGACTTTCTCAAGATTTATAACCTAATGAAGTCCTATGTATTAATAATGTTCACAGAATCATTAGATATAGGATATCTTTAATAAGCTTCCATTAACTATCACATGTATGATTTGTGGGAAATTCAAGAAAAAAAGCAACAGTTACTAAAAACACACCTTTTTTTGAGCTTCGGTGCAAGTTGAGAGGTGTTGGAAGAAGACCCACAAAGTTTCTTGATTTCTTGTTGTTGATCTTGCTGAATTTCTTGATCAGAATCATGATAACGATGACGCATGAGCTGAATATCACCATCAGCAGCAGCTGCAACAGCAGGAGGAGGAGGATGAAGAGGATAAAAAGGCTTGTAAAGCTGGTCTAACTCATCTGAAACAACTGTTTTCGTGATGCTTGTGGTTGTAGAATCAAGTACTTCATGTTGATATTGATGATGTTGATCAGAGAGGTGAGGGAAACAGAAGAGAAGAGCTTGATCATATTCTTTCTTGATATCAATGGATCCAAAACCATCGTCATCATCATGATCATGATGTAGTTGTTGTTGTTGTTGTTGATGATGATGATGATTGAGATGATCTTCATCATATTCTTTAGGTCTGATGATGGCCTGTAAATCCCATTCCTCCATTGTTAAGATTTGTTGAAGATGAAGATGAAGGTGTTGTTGACCTTTTTTTATAAGTAATTGAATATTGTGTTAGAGAAGAAGGTTGAATATTTATAAAGAGCAAGTGTGTGTAAAGTAGACAAGTGGGATGTTGACTTTGGTGGCAAGTCAAGGGATGGACAAAACGTAACACGGCATGCGGTTTAATCGTTTCTTAAACTCAGGCTTGACTGGACATTTGCATGCTTTTTATTTATTTATTTATTTTAAAATAAGAAAAAAGAATATATATATATATATATTTATAAAGAGGTTTGGGATTTTATATATAGGAAGAATTTATCTATAGTCTTGAAACTATATTTGTGGATGATAATTTATTGAGCATTCATACTCATCCACAATGTCGATCAATTACACTTATGTAATTGTCATGATTATTGAATTGAATTGGATTTGAATCTTCATATATATTTGATAATTTCAACGATACTCCACCTTAAATTTCTTTAATTTTGATCATAAATTGTACTTATGCAATTGTTATGATTGTTGGATTGGATTGGACTTGAATCTCCAACTTGAAGATTACAAGTGTTTATGTACTTGTGTGTGTATATATATATACATATATATGCTTCTTCTCAATCAATAACTTAAGATCACAAGTCATAATTTTAAGTAATTATAAAAAAATAGATTTTTAACATTTCTAATCCAGCTCTATAAGAAAAATAATGAACTTAGAAATATACAATAACGATGACTATATTTTGTTGCGATCAATACTTTTGTGATCCTCTATTTTTGTTTCCTTCTTTAGTTTAATTATGTGTGTATAAATTATTACAAAAACAAAATATAATGAATCATTTTTATTTTCTAACTTTTAAAATTATGAAAATAAAAAAATGAAATAAATGTAGTTTTTATTTTCTAAAATTTCAAAAAAAAAAAAAGAAAACAAATGAGCTTGATTGCTTCTTTATGTATATGTAAATGATGAAGCATAATACATATATCGTAAACTGAAATTTAATAATTCAAACTATGATTTATTAAACGATAATAATTCATACACTAGTTTAATCAACAATAATTCATAACTTTCTTTCTATTGTCACGGACAATATATATTGATTTACACTTGGTTTCCGTTTGATTTTACTCACGTAATGATCGAAACATACAAAGAAATAGAGTTAAAAATAAGTGAAAATCAATGATAATTATGCTATCATGATTTCTTTTAAAACAAATATAAAAATTATGATTATTATTAATCAAACTGATCATATGTATAATTATCGGCTAATAAATCATACTTTGGCTTATTAAAATCCAATTTGTTAGTATATACTTATGAACAAATTAGTTTGACAATTATCAACTAATAATTAATTATTAGTTTAAATATTTTTTCGTGAAAGAAAATCCTAATAATTAAGATGGAGGCCCGACCTCTATATATATCTTTAATTCCTTCTACAATATTCGACCCTATGTGAAATTATATATTGACTTTACGTTATTTTTAATAATTAACCACAATGCTATAAATGTGAGTATTTTTTTTCACAACTTTTGATGTACAAGATTTAATTTTAAGATTTAAAATCATGTTTGCGGACCCTTATTTCCACTGTTCATAAATTCGTTTATTAGTTTTGTGTTGTAACGTTGCTTTCAAACTTATTGTTTGAATCAAGTGTTCTCATTAGCACTTTAAATGTTAAAAGCAACTTTTTGAACGTTCAAAAGGTAGTTGTACTTTACTTTTTAATAAGTAGGAAAAAGAAAACACTATTTAAAGATACAAATACCGTTCAAGATTAAAGATTAAAGTATAAATCTGTTAATATAGTTTATTCTCGATCAAAAAATTAACGTTATGTGCTAAGATGTTTAGGGTAATACATGTATTATGTTATTTGCTTATTTGATAAAGAAAAGTAATTGATTTTGTTTCATATATTTTTTATGATTAGATATAAGCATGTTATTTACTCGATCACACCCAACCCAACCAAAGAACACAAACGGTGTTTTATTATGAAAACTCCATAACACAAGTTTTATAAATATTCAACGACTTACAAAATAAAAGAACCTTAATCCTAGATATAATAATCCTCGTTTGTTCGGGCTTTTCATATAATGTTTGATGTAACTTTTATCCTATTGAAACCGACCAACTCCTCAACCTCCTCTGGACCCCCGACCTCTACCTTGGCCATGTCCTAGGTCTTCTTGGAACTCACAAGTCCTTCGCGTATGTGCTTTTTCTCCTTTTACTCCGTCTATTTCCTCGTACATGTAGTTTTTCTAGCTAATCGAACAAATTAAATTCAAAAATTTGAATATGAAAAATTATTGATTTTGATTCTTAGATAATAAAATGAAATTAGTTACATTTGTTATAAACAAAGGAATTGAAATTACACATTTACACTGGTATATGTTAGTATTATATCCTTTAATTATTAATTAATCTCAAACTAACTTTAAGTTGTTTTAATCTCATGGTTATGTGGTCATGCGCACGTAAGAATTACGACTCTTCGATAAGATTTGATTTTTTTATTGGCTTATGAACCACTCTACCGCTTCGATAAGATTTGATTTTCCATTTATGGGCACTTGGTCTCTCTCATCCCCAAGATAATATTAAATCTATATTAAAAGTTTAAAAAGCGTGCTATGCAGATTTTTATTGGTATATTTTCATGTCCTCTAAAATTTACATATCATGTTTTGTTTATGAAGTTAAAAATAGAAATATTAAATATAAAAATTAAATTATTCACTCGTATTTACCTATTTATTAAATACAGTTCAAACTAACCATACATATAGTCATTGGTGGAACCAGTTTTTTTGTTGACTAATGTCGACTTTTTTCAGTGCCTAGATTTCAATCAATACGGCGTTGGAATTTCCGTGTTTGGTCGAGTTTTATCACTAAACGTTTCAATCAAAACAACTGAAATCACTAAAGTACATAACTACTTTAACGAAAAAACTACTTGAAAAAAAGACAAAAGGAAGAATTTACATATGTTGCATGAAACTTCAGTCGAAAATTCAGGGAACAACACAATTGCAAATTATTATACTATGTACCTATGGTTTAAACAAGCGGAATTTGATCGGTCTTTTTAAGTTCACACTTAACTTGTTTAATTTGATATAACTTGAGTTTAACTCGTGAAATTTTTTTCAAACTCAAGGTCCTCTTACTTAAAACACAATTTTTTACTACTAGTTATAACAACAAATCACACACATACATGCTTGTAAGTCATTTTTCGATATTGCTTCTTTTTTTAGATATAGGTTGTGTTTTAATTAAGATTTCATAAGTAAAAGTTTAATTAAATTGATCATAAATGTCTTCATTTTCAAAATTGTTTATTCATAATTTATTACTATATGATTCGCTATTGTGTGTCACTCAAATCTTATATATTATGAAATTGTCATTACAATTATCTTTATATATTATGAAAATTGTCATTCCATTTATCTTGTTTATAATCACAAGAGACAAATTCAGGTCTCATCTGGTTCAAAACCATCCATTAGTTTATTGTTAAGCTAAATATAAAAATCACTGATATTTGCGCCCATAATATAAAAACTTAAATCAACGACTTTCGTATGTTCTGTACATATTTAAATATCGGACCCGATTTTTAATCCCAAAAATGTGTCATAGTTTCGATCCGTAATCTTTGTTTTCGATCACACGTTTCGTTTTTTTTATTATAAACTTGGTCTTTTACGGTTTTACCAGTAAAATATAAACCAATATTATTTACCTTATTATTAATTACTAAGGGATGAATAATTATTTGTTTTTTTTTTGTCTTATATAAGGGGTTTTCTTCCCACCCTACCATTTAAATCTGTTCACCGATACCGTCTTCAACCGCCGCCGTTGATCTTTGGCAATTTCTCTGGTGATAGATCTCCGGTTCTTTCCCGGTGCATGTGTGCCTCCGGGTTTGGTCGGTGTTCTCCGGTTTCATAAAGAGAGAAACAATTGTGTGTGGTAGTTGCCTATCAACGGTCACCGTGGTTGCCGATGCTGTCGTTTATGGTACCTTCGAGACTAGATCTCTATGTCGATGGGTCTAGGTGTCACACCCCGACCGACGACGGAATCATCGGGGCGGATGAATATGAAACGATTGTTCATAGCTAATGGAATTAAATTAGTTGGAATACTATTAAATGTCATTTTTCATTGAATACTACTAAACAAATAAATCATTACAATATAATAAAGATTCAAACAAAATAATAAAATTTTTAATTAATCTAGGTCCTAGTCCTATATGAGCATGAAAAAATCCTCAAAATAACATCCTAAAACATGTTAAAAATAAAGTCAACATATAATGTTAGTGAGTTCTTATGAATATGTTTATGTACATACGTATATAAACAACTTTTAAAAAGCAATTCATGTAATAGGTTAAGAAAATACAAGAATATAGATAACATAATGATACAATCAAACCTTGACATAAGATGACCACAATAAGATATAAGATTAGCTAAGTGTACTTAGTTTCCATGATGAACAAGAATACGTTATCAGGAGCCGACAATAACCTCGGCTTTAGCATCAAATAGGCTTATCAAGCCTATAGATATATGACGTCGTTAGACTAGTAATAGTTAATAATTGTTTTTACAAGATGACTGTCATATAAGGCTCACAAATATTTCACATAACCATGACAAGTTTATAAATGAATTGCTTGTGCATTACAAGTTTCAAGATGGTTTACAAGTGTATGTTTATAAGATTAACATGTTTCACCCAAAAGGTGTGAAATTAAGTAAAAAGAGGCATGGAAAACTCACATGATATAAGATGCACTTAAGATAATAATAAGAAGATAAAATTGCTCCAATGATTTCTTCTCGATTCAACCTAAGATTTGGTGTCTTAGTATTAATATAAAAATATAATTAATGACTAAATATGAATTAGGGTTTCAATTGGAATTTGTGAGTTATAATAATTAAGTCAAATAAAATAATGCAATCGATTATGTTTTGATTCATTAAAGATGGAATAAATCAATTAAATATTTAAGATTTAACACAAACATGAATCATTAGTGAAATTGAATAATTAAATTTTATTTAAATATTTAGTTTATAATAATTGATGAAATAAAGATTGAGTAAAGTGTGGTAAGTAAATAATTAATTTAATAATTAATTATTTAAACTCACGGTCAAAATAATCAATTATCTAAATAAGTTATTACAATAACTTGTTTGATTTAAAGACCATTTTATGAAATAATAAAAAAGAAAACCTTTGAATGACTTTTGTCATAGTTTTTATAATATTAAACTATTTGTTTTCAAATAAAAATAGAATATTATTTTGTTTAAAAAATTTTAGAAATTAATTTAATAATTTCTAGAATAAATTTAATTATTAAAATAATTTTTATTTTAATTTAATAGAGTAATATTAATTTTTGTAATTTAATTATAAAAAGAAAAGGCTTAAAAACATTTGAGGGTGCCTGGGTTCGAACCCGAGACCTCTTATACATGAATAATGCATGTTGCCAGTGGGCTGTAAGCCCAGATCTGATTTTGTTTGTAATTTTTTTTTATAAAATTGTTAAAATGAAAACCCCAAATATCACATGAACCATAGAATCGATTTTGATCAACTGAACATGAATTCGAAGTTGTTAACCCAATTAATCATGGGGCTTTTCTTTCCCACATGAAATCGAGTGCGAGGGTGTGTTTAATTACCTTGATTGGTATAGACTTGATAGAAAGAAGAACAATGAACATCACGACTGGGCATAGGATCGATTCGGGAGAAGATGATGATTATAATCCAAATTAATGACTAGAAAAGTGCAGGATCGTTGAAGAGTGTAAGTTACAACACAACAACACAAAGAGGAGATAACTAAACTTTAATTAAACAGTAAACTGGATTAACCAAGTTGAGATACTAAGAACACAAGTAATGCAAGAGATAGAACACAAAGAACACAAGTGTATGGTTTTCAAGAATGCAGTATATTGCTTTCTCTATGTTCTATTACAAGTGTTACAAAGCATAATAGAAAGATACAAGAACATGAGATACTTATACTACATCCTACAGCCGGCT
>BJCM01053053.1:0-11769 GCA_018326385.1 Flaveria bidentis | reverse complement strand
GGCCCTCCGTTCGGGCGACCGGCCCTCCGTTCGGGCGACCGGCCCTCCGTTCGGGCGACCGGCCCTCCGTTCGGGCGACCGGCCCTCCGTTCGGGCGACCGGACCTCCGTTCTCCCCCTAATCGGCCGAATGGCCTTCATTCTCCCTCCAGTCGGCCGAATGGCTCTCATTCTCCCTCCAGTCGGCCAAATGACCTTCATTCTCCCTCCAGTTGGTCGCCTAGCCCTAGCTGATGGAGAATGCAGTTCATCCTGACTGCAGCCGAGGGTTTTCAGCCTCCAAACTCATCTAAACTCATTTTAAGCCCAAATCGACCATCCTAAACCTTAGGGAAACACCCCGACCTCATTCAAGCATACCCAAGCCCGAAATCAAGTCCCAAACGAATCATACACATACACAAATGCATAAAAACGGGTTTACACCCAAAAACTCGAAAAAGGGTTTTCAGATGCGTTCCAGCCCCAAAATCATTCAAAATCATGTAAGAGAGGGGTCCTAGAACTCACCTTAACGATCCCGTTAAGAAGAGCTTCGATTTGACCCGCTACACGTCAATTTTGGCCGCTCAAACCAATCCGAACCAACACTTCTTCTCTTTTTCTCCTTCTCTTCTCCTCTGTTCTTGGCTGAAAATGGTAAGAATGGGGTGTCTCCCCCTTTTTATACTCCCATTTATCGAAGTTTCTCTCATTGGCGAGTTTGGTCCCTCGACTTTGGACTTTATTTCTTTTTCTTCTTTCGTCGGCTTCCAAGAAAATTTCCAGGTGTTACAAGTCCACCCCCCTTAAATAGGTTTCATCCCTAAAACCTGTTTTTCCTTGAACCATTGGGGGCAATATTGTCTCATCTCTTTTCCAGTCTCTCACCTGGAATTCAGTCGCTCTAAGTCATTTATTAACATACGACTTCTGGTCTATCTTTGGCTACTTCGATCAGGGCATTGGTCCTTTCAAGCTTCCCAGTCATATGCTCGATCACCTCAATACTTCCCATATTGCATTTAGTGCTTGGCCTTCACTTGTAAACAAATAAGGCATTCACTCTCGTTCTTCACCATATCACCCTTCGTACCTGACCACCAATGATCGTACCTGACCACCTATGATCTTTGCTTGGGTTTTGTATTAATCAAGTAATCCATTGTTGTAATTAGCGCAAATGACTTTAATGGAAGTAGAAGGGTGTGTGAGTATGAGTTTTGGTGGAGCTGGTATGGTGATGGGTGGTTGTGGTCATGGTGATTGGAGTTATGGAGGTGGTGATTGGAGCTATGGAGGTGGTGATTGGTGATTCTTATGATGGTGGTGGTGAAGGGTTGTGGTGGTGGTGACTGAGAAGGTTGAGGAAGATTGTAACACCCGGATATTTTCTTTGAAGCCGACAAAAAAAGAAAAAGAAATAAAGTCCAAAGTCTAGGGACCAAACTTGCCAACGAGAGAAAGTTGGGTGAGTGGGGGTATTTAAAGGGAGAGGGTAGCCCTTACCCTCTCCCCACACCCACAAATCAGCCAAAGAAGAGAGAAAGAAGAGAGAAAAAGGGAGAAAAGTTGGTTCGAGTTGGTTCAAAATAGCAAAATCGTCGTGTGGTGGGGCCAATCGAAGCTCTTCTCATTGTGGTTGTTTGTGTGAGTTCTAGGACCCCTCTTTTACATGTTTTTGAATAGTTTTGGGGCTGTAACACATCTGAAAATCGGGTTATTGAAGTGTGTGCGTGTGCTGACCCGTTTGTGTATGTGTGTGTATGTGTATGATTCGTTTGGGTCTTGCATGAGCTTTTGTGTGCTTGAATGGTGTTGTGGTATGCATTCGTAAGGTTTAGGATGGTTTATTTGGGCTTAGAATGGGTTTACATGAGCTTGGAGGTCAAAAATGGTAGATTGGGTTTGGGGGTGAGCTGCATTCTGCACAGTTAGGGCTATGCGACCGAATGGCATGCACGTCGTGCGACTGAAGCCATACGCATGCCAATTGTGCGATTGAAGGACAATCGCATGTGAGACGTATGATTGAGGCCCATACGCCTGCCAGTCGTGCGACTAAGAGTCAATCGCATAGGGAGTCATGTGACTGAAGGCCCATTCGCATAAGTGCTCATCCACATTAATTTCATCCGCATTAGTTACATCCGCATGAGGTCCATTCGCACGATTAGGTGTTCATCCGCATTGGTCCATTCGCATGATGTTCAGTCGCATGGAGGCCATGCGACTGAAAGGTGTCCATACGCCCGAATAGGGTTGTTATACCCGAGGAAAAGCGTAGTTTAATCACTGACTTTCGGGGGAAAGTGCAGATGTAAGTTTTGACGTGGAAGTTCACGTAAGTTCATGTAAGATGATTGTAGAGGCGTTATAGGTTATGTTGGGCATGATGATGATGATGTTGCATGTTTATGCATGATGTATGTTATGTATGATGCTACCCTGTATGATGATAATGATAATTGTGTATGTTGATGTTCCTTATTATGGTGTATGTTTATCTTTCCGTGACTTTACGATGAATGTTAATGAATGAAATGAAGTATTATGTAACGTAAAGTGAAAGATAATAAGAAGAGGAACATGACGAATGCATGCAGTAATGAATGATGAAAGTAATGAAAGTCTTGCAAGCATTGTATGTCGGGACATGCCATTAAAAGGTGTTAGCCCAACGGTGTGCGGGTTTACTACACCGGGAGGATGCATATCGGGGTTTTTCTTTGTGATTGACCATTTGTATGGAACCATTGTTACTTGCCTTAGGTACTATGACAAGAGGTGCTGGGCACCGTGAATGAAGGTCTATGATAGGCTTAGGTCTAGTACCATAAGCATGAAGGGCATAACTCATGACAATGGTATACCTGAACCTTACCTTAGGTACTATGGCCAGAGGTGTTGTGCACTGTGAATGAAGGTCTATGATAGGCTTAGGCCCAGTATCATGAGCATGAAGGGTAAAGTTCAGGGTGATGACGAAAGGAAAAGATGTAATGATGAAAGAACAAATAATGAAGATAATAATAATATTATCTATATGTACGTATGATGTATGATCGCATGAATGTAAAGAACGGTTTTAACGAAAGAAAAGTATTTTTTGTTATAAAACTAGAACTCACTCAGCAACGCTGACTTCGATGTGTTTCAAGTTGGCAGGTAATGTTGCAGAGGATGGCACGAGGTGGCTACTCAGCCCTTTTGGAATGGCATCCATTTATAAAATGCTATTGTGATGTAATGCAACAATGTATTTTGTAACTGGTTAACGATGTATTATTTGGCAAAAGTTTTTATAATGAAATGAAATGTCATTTTTAAAATTTTCTGCTGCGATGCTTTATGAAATACAAATGTAATTATATGTTTTATGTGCGATGAGGATCCAACTGTAAGCGTCCCGGGAACGGGGTCTTACAAGTTGGTATCAGAGCCAAAGTTTAAGTAAATGAGTAAATTTTCAAAATAAACCTTAACTAAACTGAGAATGGGACAGAAAGGGAAGGGATGCCCATCTAAGTAGCTGCATGCCATCAGTTATTTTCGTAATGTTAACCGATATTATCTGCGCATGTTATGTGGTTTATATGTTGGTTGTAGATTTAAATACTGATGTAGTCAGAACAGGTAATGCTTGGGGTATGAAGAGTAAAGTAAGTGGCTAATCATAACTGGCCATTGTAATTAGGGACTTACTATACTTAACATAAACTGAGCTGTTCCCTTGAATGACAGTCTTGGTGTTTGAATCTTTCATTGTACGTGTGAATGGCTGGTGGTAGATCTTCAAAAACCTCTCGTGCTGGTGGTCGTGATGGGCTTGGTGCTGAGCCGCGACCCAAGAGAGGAAGACCCAGAATGGAGAAGGTGGTTCACGAAGAACCTGAGACCCCTCATCCGGAGGGTGGAGACGAGAGCGCCAATCTGAGAGCCTCAGTAAAGAAGGTTGTTGTAGAAGAAGTTCATCATGTCATGCAAATGATTTTACCATCTGTAGTGACTGAAGTTATCAAGGCTGTACGAGAAGGGGAAAGAAAGGAGAGAAACAGGTCTTTGGGAGGACGGGAGCAACCGGAGCCGGAAACGGTTCTCTCTGATGATGAAGAAGAGGAAGAAGAAGAGCCTGCATCGGAGGCAGCACGAGGTTGTAACTTTAGGGTGTTTCAACGATGAAAGCCCCCTACTTTTGATGGAAATGGCACTACTGCTGCTACTCCTTGGTGGGTGAGAGAAATGGAAGTTGTATTGAATATCAGCGAGTGCCGGAAGGACCAAAAAGTAAAGTTTGTTGCCCACTCTTTTGTGGACTCGGCTCTGTGCTGGTGGGACAATATAGTCCAAGCCGAGGGTAGTCGGGAAATCAGGAGAATGAGATGTTCTGAACTGAAGAAGCTGATGATTGAGGAGTTCTGTCCTCATAGAGAAATGGATAAAGTTGAGAGAAATTCCTGCAACTGGACGCGGGAACGATGACGCACCAACAGTACACCAGCAAATTCAAAGAGATGGCACGTCTGGTGCTGGATCAGGTGACGCCTCTGTCATGGAAGATTAAGAGCTACATTTAGGGTTTGCCAGCGGACATTTGCAGGCATATGATCGCTGCCTGACCGAGCACGTTTAGGTCGGCGGTGGATTCGTTGGGGAGGTTATATGATGAGAGGGCTGTAGTGGTGGTGGCTAAAGGTAGTAGGAAGGGTGGAGGTGATCGAAATTGGAATGGGAAGAGGTTTGGTCGAGGTGATGCCTCGATGGGTAACAAGAAGGCAAGGGTGGATGATCGTCGTGTGGTCGCGTCGGGTGTGGGTATGAAGAAGTGTGGTAGGTGTGGGAGAGAGCATAGTGGGGAATGTAGGTTTGGGTCGAACTTGTGCTTTAAATGTGGGAAGGTGGGGCACATGGCTAGGGACTATCGTACGGTCCGGTGCTTTAACTATGGTGAAGAGGGTCACATAAGTAAGGATTGTAAGAAGCCGAGGGTTGAGGGTTCCGGGATGAAGAAGACGGGAGGCGAAGGACCGAGGGCGAGTGCCAGGGCATTCACTATGACTCAGGAGGAAGCTAGGACGGACCCCGATGTCGTGTCCGGTACGTTTCTGGTGAACCAAACTTTAGCTTCTGTGTTATTTGATTCAGGTGCCAGTTAAAGTTTTTAATTCTGCTGTTTTCTTTGCTAAGCTGACTGTTAGTAGTAGACGTGTTGACGAGCCCTTTGATGTAGAAAATTCCATAGGTAAGTCTACCAGGATTTCTAAGATGATAGGGAACTGTGACGTGGAACTAGAAGGTCATAAGTTTCCTGTTAGACCGTTCGTGATGACCTTGGGTGGTTTTGATTTGGTTCTTGGGATAGATTGGTTGGCAGACTCTGAGGCGAACATTGTGTGTAGCAAGAAGATGATTTGTTTGACAGCGCCTGACGAGAGTTTGGTAACTGTTTATGGGGATCGGGTCACGACGATCCCGAAGGTAATCTCAATGGCGGTGGCGGGAAGGTGTATGAGGCATGGGTGTAGCGCCTACTTGGCTTATGTCAAGGATGTGGATACGCTAGCACCACAACTGTCCAATGTACCGATTGTGTGTGACTTTCCAGACGTGTTCCTAGAAGACTTACCGAGAGTGCCACCTGACAAAGAGATTGAGTTTCAGATTGATCTGATACCAGGTGCCCAACCTGTTACCAAGGTAGCGTATCGGTTGGCTCCGACGAAATTGAATGAGTTGATGCAGCAATTGCAAGAGCTGCTAGATAAGGGGTTCATTAGACCGAGTATCTCTCCTTGGGGTGCTCCGATCCTGTTTGTGAAGAAGAAGGATGGTAGTATGAGGGTGGACATTGACTACCGCGAGCTGAACAAGTTGACAGTGAAGAACTGATACCCCTTACCGAGAATAGATAATTTGTTCGATCAGCTTCAAGGTGCCAGTTGGTTTTCAAGGATAGACCTTCGATCTGGTTACCATCAGTTGAAGGTGAAGGAGCATGACATCCCAAAAATATCTTTTCGCATGCGTTATGGTCACTACGAGTTCCTCGTTATGTCATTTGGTTTGACCAACGCGCCAACTGCTTTTATGGATCTGATGAATCGTGTGTGTCGGCCAATGTTGGATAAATCAGTGATTGTGTTCATTGTTGATATTTTGATTTATTCGAAGAGCGAGATCGAGCACGCTGGTCACATTCGGGAGGTTTTGGAGACGCTGAGAAAGGAGAAGTTGTATGCCAAGTTCTCCAAGTGTGCTTTTTGGTTGCGCGAAGTTCAGTTCTTGGGTCATGTGGTGAATCCTGACGGAATTATGGTAGTCCCGGCAAAGGTGGAGGCGGTGATTCAATGGAAGTCTCCTAAGACGCCATCCGAGATTCGTAGCTTCTTGGGTTTGGCGGGTTACTATAGAAGGTTTATCCAAGACTTCTCTAAGATTGCTTCTCCACTAACCAAATTGACCTGAAAAGATGTAAAATTTGTATGGGGTCAAGCTCAAGAGAAGGCGTTTGAAGAATTGAAGACGAGATTGACTGAAGCTCCTGTTCTGTCATTACCCGATGGAAGTGAAGATTTGGTGGATTATTATGATGCTTCCTACTCAGGGTTAGGGTGTGTGCTAATGCATAGGGGAAAAGTTATAGCCTATGCATCCCGATAGTTGAAGGTTCATGAGGTCAATTACCCAACTCATGACTTGGAGCTCGCAACCGTGGTCTTCGCACTAAAGATTTGGAGGCACTATCTTTACGGGATGAAGTGCATCAGTTTCATTGACCACAAGAGCTTGAAGTACTTCTTTGAGCAAAAAGATCTGAACATGAGGCAGAGACGATGGTCAGAACTTATAAAGGACTACGATTGTGAGATCCATTACCATCCGAGCAAAGCCAATGTGGTGGCGGACACCCTTAGTCGAAAAGAGAGACCCGAGCTGATTCGGGTGAAAGCATATCAGCTGATCATGACCTCGGATGTGATGAAGCAAGTCAAGGAGTTTCAAGATAAAACATTCAAAGAAGATCATCTTAACTCTGAAAGAATAAGAGGTCTGGTCATAGAGTTGGGTGAAAACACACTCGGTGTTAGAATCTGATTCGGTCGTGTGTGTATTCCTTGTTTTTGGGATCTACACGTGAAGATCATGGATGAAGCTCACAAGACTCGATACTCTATTCATCCTGGTGCTACAAAGATGTACCAAGACATGAAGAAAGATTTTTGGTGGCCGGGTATGAAGCGTGACGTAGTGGAGTATGTGAGTAAGTGCCTTACTTGCTTGCAAGTGAAGGCCGAGCATCAAAAGCCGTATGGCAAGATTCAATCTTTGGATATACCGGAATGGAAGTGGGAGCACATCACCATGGATTTCATTACGAAGCTGCCACTTACTGTGAAAGGGTACGATGCCATATGGGTGATTGTTGACCGTCTGACGAATAGTGCTCACTTCCTCCCGATCCGCGAGACATATTCATCTGAGAGGTTGGCGGATCTATTCATCAAGGAAGTTGTAACTCGTTATGTTGTGCCGGTGTCTATTGTGTCTGATCGGGATACCCGGTTTACATCCGAAGTCTGGAAGAAATTCCACGATGCCATGGGGACGAGATTACATATTAGCACGTCTTATCATCCCCAGACTAATGGTCAGTTAGAAAGGACCATTCAGACATTGGAGGACATGCTTCGGGCATGTGTGATTGAGTAGGAGAGGTGGCCTAAAGACTGGAGTTGAGCCCGAGGTACATAGGCCCTTTCCAAATCTGGAGGGTATCATTTGTTTCCGAAAGCGGGGTAAGTTGAGCCCGAGGTACATTAGCCCTTTCCAAATCATTGCTCGAGTAGGAGAGGTGGCCTAAAGACTGGAGTTACCGGAAGAGATAAGAGGAATTCACCCGACATTCCATGTATCTCATCTAAGGAAATGTTTGGCAGATGAATACATGATTGTTCCACTCGAGGATATCGAAGTAGACGAATGACTCAATTATGTGGAGCAACCGGTGGCAATCATCGATCGAAAAGAGAAGAGGCTGAGGAATAAAACAGTTCCTCTTGTGCGTGTACAGTGGAAGCACAGGAAAGGATCCGAGTCAACGTGGGAAACTGAAGAAGAAATGAGGCAGCATTACCCACGTTTGTTCGAGGAATAACAGGTTTTGGGGACGAAATCTATATAAGGGGGGTGGACTTGTAACACCAGGATATTTTCTTTGAAGCTGAGAAAAAAAGAAAAAGAAATAAAGTCCAAAGTCGAGGGACCAAACTCGCCAACGAGAGAAAATTGGGTGAGTGGCGGTATTTAAAGGGAGAGGGCAGCCTTTACCCTCTCCCCACACCCACAAATCAGCCAAAGAAGAGAAAAAAAGGGAGAAAAGTTTGTTCGAGTTGGTTCAAAAGAGCAAAATCATCGTGTGGCGGGTCCAATCGAAGCTCTTCTCGTTGTGGTCGTTTGTGTGAGTTCTAGGACCCCTCTTTTACACGTTTTTGAATGGTTTTGGGGCTGGAACACATCTGAAAATCGGGTTTTTGAAGTGTGTGTGTTGACCGGTTTGTGTATGTGTGTGAATATGTATGATTCGTTTGGGTCATGCTTTTGAGCTTGTGTGTGCATGAATGGTGTTGTGGTATGCATTCCTAAGGTTTAGGATGGTTGATTTAGGCTTAGAGTGGGTTTACATAAGCTTGGAGGTTGAAAATGGCAGATTTGGTTCGGGGGTGAGCTGCATTCTGCAGAGCTAGGGCTATGTGACCGAATGGCATGCCAATCGTGCGATTGAAGCCATACGCATGCCAGTATGCGATTGAAGGTCAATCACATATGAGACGTATAACTGAGGCCCATACGCCTGCCATTCGTGTGACTGAGAGTCAATCGCATGGGGAGTCATACGACTGAATGCCCATTCGCATAAGTGTTCATCCGCATTAATTTCATCCGCATTAGTTCCATCCGCATGAGGTCAATTCGCACGATTGGGTGTTCATCCGCATTAGTTTTCATCCGCATTGGTCCATTCGCATGATGTTCAATCGCATGGAGACCATGCGACTAAAGGGTATCCATACGACCAAATAGGGTTGTTGTACCCGAGGAAAAGCGTAGTTTAATCACTGACTTTCGGGGAAAGTGCAGATGTAAGTTTTGACGTGGAACTTGCCGTAAGTTCATGTAAGATGATTGTAGAGGTCTTAGAGGTTATGTTGGCCATGATGATGATGATGTTGCATGTTTATGCATGATGTATGTTATGTATGATGCTGCCCTGTATGATGATAATGATGACTGTGTATGTTGATGTTCCTTATTATGGTGTATGTTTATTTATCCGTGATTTTACGATGAATGTTAATGAATGAAATGAAGTATTAGGTAACGTAAAGTGAAAGATAATGAGAAGAGGAACATGATGAATGCATGCATTAATGAATGATGAAAGTAATGAAAGTCTTGAAAGCATTGTATGTCGGGACACGCCATTAAAAGGTGTTAGCCCAACGGTGTGCGGGTTCGATACCCCGGGAGGATGTACATCGGGGTCTTTCTTTGTGATTGACCATTTGTATGGAACCATTGTTGCTTGGCTTAGGTACTGTGACTAGAGGTGTTGGGCACCGTGAATGAAGGTCTATGATAGGCTTAGGTCTAGTACCATAAGCATGAAGGGCATAGCACATGACAATGGTATACCTGAACCTTACCTTAGGTACTGTGGCCAGAGGTGCTGTGCACCGTGAATAAAGGTCTATGATAGGCTTAGGCCCAGTATCA
Source organism: Flaveria bidentis (assembly GCA_018326385.1). NCBI lineage: Eukaryota > Viridiplantae > Streptophyta > Magnoliopsida > Asterales > Asteraceae > Flaveria > Flaveria bidentis. The sequence goes on along the minus strand of BJCM01053053.1, from coordinate 2,017 downwards.
TGAGCATGAAAGGTAAAGTTCATGGTGTTGCCGAAAGGAAAATATGTAATGACGAAAGAACGAATAATGAAGATAATAATGATATTATCTATATGTGCGTATGATGTATGATCGCATGAATGTAAAGAACGGTTTTAACGAAAGAAAAGTATGTTTTGTTATAAAACTAGAACTCACTCAGCAACGCTGACTTTGATGTGTTTCCAGTTGGTAGGTAATGTTGTTGAGGATGGCACGAGGTGGCTACTCAACCCTTTTGGAATGGCATCCATTTATAAAATGCTTTTGTGATGTAATACAACATTGTATTTTGTTACCGGTTAACGATTTATTATTTGGATAAAGCTTTTATAATGAAATGAAATGTCATTTTTAAATACAAATGTAATTATATGTTTTATGTGTGCTGAGGATCCAACTGTAAGCGTCCTGGGAACGAGGTCTTACAAAGATGATGTTGATGAATGGGTAGCAAAGTTTTTTTATTTTTATTTAATGTTAGGGTAAATTAGTCTTTTTAACAGTGATGTTTACAGAATAATTAATGATGTTAATCATCTGGACTCAAATTGGAACAAATATAAAACGACAAAGACTCAAATAGAGATAAAAATAAAATGTCATGTGTCAGATGACTATTTTGAAACAGCAGGGATGCAAGTAGTTAAACTGAACCAATGTTAGAGATGCAAATGGTAATTTACTAAAAAAAATACTTCCAAGTCCTTTTAACTTTTTAAAATAATTAGATTTCTACTCAATCAAATAATCCTACTTAAAAAAGTCTCTATCTACAGGCTCTTAAAGTATGATGCATAAATGTATCGAGTCCGACTAATTTTGAGCTTTTGAGCTTTACTTGTAAGGGTGGTAGGGGTGCCCACATGTGACACTTATGAAATTCAAGGTATTTCATATATTATGTTACTTATTTGATTACATAAATTATTTAGTTTAGAATATAGAACTAAGAAATTACCCTTTGATATTAAGATAATTAAATCTAGGATCATCGCAAGTGAATTACTTTATGATATTCTATGTGAACCTAAATGATTTTATGATATTATTATACGTTACAAATTACTAATTTTTAATGTTCGGAAGAACTTCTAAACCTAGATGCTTTAACCGAATCGAGTATTCAAAATAATAATAATAATAATACAAATAATAATAATAATAATAATAATAATTATTATTATTATTATTATTATTATTATTATTATTATAATAGTAATGATGATAATAATAATAATAATGATAATAATAATAATAATAATAATAATAATAATAATAATAATAAATTTTGTTGAACATCTACTACAAATCACGACACGGTGTGAAACTTAACATTGATAGGTTATTTCAACGACAAAGACATTTGTGTGTATAAAATAAAGACTTACTCATATATTTACATATATGAATACATCACCCATGTATGAAAACATGCATAAAACCCGACTACTATCAAGCACTAGTCGAATTAAAGTACAAACTAAAGATTTAATACTAATACTAAACCTTCAAACGGTTACACAAATATATAAATTTACTTGTAAGATTTATAACGAAATTTATTTACTCTAACACAATTCTATTCTACGTTAACGTAAATGACATAAAATCGAACTAACAAATTAAATAATCATCTATCAACATATGTGAATAATAAAATACTAACATACATATATTATCACAATCATCTTTACCCCAAAATCAGCCACTTTCTTCAAAATCTCAACAAAATTATTGCTCATGCCATACCATTCTGTTAGAACCCTTGGAAGATTAACATTTAGTCTTTTATTGTCTATTTTATATTTTGTACTAGTATAGGGACTAGTTTTGTAAATTGTTAGTTCCTTAGTTTCTAGTATAAATAGCTTAAACTAGAGTAGAATTAAAAGGAAGTAAGTTTTAGTTGTTAACTGCTTTCTTACTCTTGTAATTGTCTTTGCTATATCAATGAACTGTGAATTTGTTGATATTGCTTGATTTGATTACAATTGTT
>BJCM01052999.1:837-13071 GCA_018326385.1 Flaveria bidentis | reverse complement strand
TTTCTCAGGTCACAGGATCGCTTAAGCTAGGTTGCACGGCTAAGGAACACACTCAGGACATACATTCATCAGTTTCATTTTCTTTTGCATTGAACATTTGTCTTGACATAACATTTTTAGACTTTTAGTCTTGGGTTACATTTCAGTTTTATGCTTCCGCATTGATATTCATTTCATTTATGTTTACTCTGATTTAATTCAAACGTAAATTTTAAATTCATATAGTGTCGTTTGATATCACCGTGTCTGAGATCCTGCTTTGTCACACGCGTAACGGTAAACCCCGTTTGTGGAAATTGAGAGTGTTACAATTTGAGACCGTATAAATTCAGTTTTAGAATTCTTCAACCTTTAGAAACCTTCATGGTATCGATTAGTAAATGGCAAATTTATATTCATCTCTTTCTATACTTCAACTTCCCTATTCAACATTCACCGGCTTTCTAACCTTTACCATGTGTGTTACAATTTATGAAATAAGGAACCTTAGTTTCAAAGTCCTCATGATATTTGTATTGTTGCATTGTCTTATTTGTTGTATTTGGAAGTCTAGAACGTGGAAACGAATTAAATAAACAAACATAAAACTTGTTAAATTCAGGAGCTTGAATGTAATCTTCGAATAACCTAGCAACTTTGGATTATCCTTGAATCGTAAACCAATATCAGATAAACTTATTTCGCAGGTTATATGCGAATAATTTATCGGATTAGACAGAGAAAACTTGATGGAGTAGGATCTGTATCTAAAATAGTGAGGATATCGACAATGGAGAAAGTAAACATATGACTATCATTCTTGAGACCAGAAATCTGTATATTGTTCCTACTTTTTTTTTTATGATAGAAAAAGAAAAGGACCACATCAAAAGCAGTTCTGATTGGCTTACTAATGCTTTTAACCAAGGCCCAATATTTGATTTTATATGTTGGCGGGCTGGTCCACTTATAGTCAAACAAGACCCAACAAACTTTGAAAGCCCACTTAAAAACACCTAATTAATAATGTGAAGCCCAAGTTTAAATCCACAAATAATATTTAGAATTTAATCAAGACCGTACTCTCGCGACACCTAACTCGTTTAAATTCTAATACTACTTACTCGATTAACAAATTAATCAAATACAATAAAATGTATCTAAAATTACCAATATGATTTGCATTTTGTGACCATCCACCTTAAAGTCCTCTATGTGCAGATTTGAATTTAATTTTTCTTGTATTTGTTGGTAAAAATTAATAACTTGAATATGAAGATAAGCTAGAAAAATAATCTTTAAGTTTTATTCCAAAGAATAAAAATCAGTCCATTTCTCTTAATACTTTTATCAGGTCGTCTGCATTAAGCTCCAAAAATTAAATTGTTTTTAGGCCATCAAAAATAGATGCTACCCGCGTAAACCTGAACCGAAATTAGAATATAAGTTTGATGAATATATAAAAGTTGTTGAGGGACAACTAATAAATGTCTAACTATCCGATTATGATTGTCTGATAAAATGTCGGCTTGTTCTTTTAACTCTTTTCTCTTTTAAGATATGAATCTGGGATACGTAACACATTTTGTTTCTTATCTTTGATGATTCATAAAAATTCAATATCTCCAAATAAAATGTCTAATTCCTAAGCAAGAAATAGAATAGCATCCCATGGTTTTTGGTTTAAATTATGAGTATTAAAGCCAAACCTTTATTACTGATTTCATGATTTGTGTTTGTTAGACCTACAAAACATGTAATGAGTAAGTTTGATTCAAAAAAATTAGTTCTATGTAACAATATAACGTATAAAGTTACACGTATTTGTTTTTAGAGGAAAACTAGCTTCTAAATAAGTTATTTTACACCATGAAAAACACTTCGAATCACTATATAGCATTGTAACATATAGGGGTGTAAATGAGTTGAAAAAAACTCGAATCGTTTCGAGCTTACACGAGCTCGAGCCCGAGCTTCAGTATTAAGCACGAGTTGGCTCGCGAGCATAAACGAGCTTTTGTTTATATAATATATTTTATTATTAATTTTTGCATATTAAATATATTTATATAAATAATATTATTATATATAAAATTATGAATAAAAAATTAAATAATCTATGTTATGTTATATATAACAAGATGATTGTGAATAAATATAAAATTAATTACAAATAAAATAAAATTTTAATAATTCATGATAAACGAGTTGAACTCGAAGTTGAAAATTTTCTGACGAAACAAACTCGAGCTTTAGAAATAAAACTTTAAGCATGATATCTAACACAAACAGTGTGTAAACGGGGCTGCTAATCCCATGCCTAATTGCCCATACCACATTGAGTCTAATCTCAAAGCACCTACAAACTGTTGTTTCAAAATTTTGCATGCAAAAGTTTGTTTAACTTTTGATAAACGTCCATTTGCAGGTCATGGACACTAGGCCACTTGAAAGCACATTCAAATGAGCATTTGGGTGTGAGATTAGACGGGGTAGTGTAGCTATAACATGACACTTTTTATACCATTTAGTCCAACCTTAGAAAAATACTATCAACATAAAAAACATGTTCATCAAGCTAAATCTAATGCTTTAAACACTAGATCAGACTCGTTACAGTTTCATTAGTAAGACCGGTCAGACCGAAAACCAAAAACCATACGACATTATAAATAATAGAAATATTAAAACTTTTACGTACATCTAATTTCTAACAAAATGTAAAATTATGATGTTTTTAATCTAAGTTTACAATATCAATTGAATCTCAAGACTTATCTAAATATAATAGGAATTATGTCATACTGTATTAATCAAAAATTAAGATTTTAAAAATTAAAGGAAAAAAAAGAAAGTGAAAATATGAATCTATCACAGGTATAAGGTCTCCAGAAAAAATACGGCACATATGGTTACGCATAATAAATTTTATGTTTATAAAGTGTGTCTGTCTCATCAGCTCACGAGTAATAGTTAACATCATTTTAAAAATACTTTCACAGACAATTAGATATATGCAAGTTAAGAATTATTTAGGATTGTCATCCTCGAAGGATTTTAAAAGCTCTAGAATTTGTAACCATGTTTTTATATTCAAGCTTGTAAAACTATATCAATACGACTAGTAGTTTATTGTTTCTCTGTTATCAATTGTGTATTTCACCTGATTGAGTTGATGGTTTGTTATATTCGCAACCACAAGTTGTAGGCTCAAATTTTATAGAATGCAAGTATAATATTATTAATAGCATAGTAGATTTAAAGAAAAAGTTTTAATTCGTTGATAAGAAACTCATCTTGGGTCTTTTTATTTCTTTTACTTTTGTTGTTGTTCTTCTTGTTGTTGTTATCATTATAGTTTTTATTACTATTATTATTATTCTATTATGGTTTTCAAAATATGATGTTTTGAAGAAATCCAGATATACTGTTATAACATGCTTATTTTTATTTATTTTCGGTGTAAATTTCACTCAAAATGAAACTTTGCATTATAACATACATATTAATTAAAAAACAAACATACGAGCTGTCAAAGCTGCTTCAAGTTTTTTTATTCCTATTTTTATAGTTTATTTTTTTATCTATATTTATATGTGATGTTTATAAATCCCGAGTTACTATTGCGAGTACTTGTTTTAATCAACATTTTGACGTGAAAATTTTTAGTCTGAGTTGTTAGAACTCCAAAGTGAATGTTAATGTTCAAGCTGTCAAAACTAAGGCTACATATTTCAACACCATAATCGCAACACACGTGTTCACCCATTAGTATTTGTATAAAGAACTTTTTACCAAGTAACCAACTTTAATAAAGTCAATTTATGAAAGTCAAATAATATAAAATATTTGAATAAGCTTTAAAAATATAATTTAAAAAATAGGCATAAAAATAATTAAACGTTGGAGTTTCTTAAAGTATCACCAACGGAGAGGTGAAAAAATATGTTTAGATAGCATATGTCTATTTTCTCTTTATTATGTTCATTCACAATTTATAAAATCATTATCTCTCTTCTCTTTCTTCTTCCCCTCACATACTAAAAAGTCACTATTCTAAACTATACCATTTTCTTTATACTTCACATCACCTCTTGTCCATATCACATTCTCTCTCCTAGAAAATATGTAAAAACATATGTATTAAAGATGGTCTTATATGTAGACTTTGAATTCATAAATCTAAGAGTTTGATGGTAGTTTTAAGGCGATAACAATCATATATGTAGACTTTGAATTCATGATTTTTATATACCAAAGTTAGTATGGTTGGCAGATATAACCAAATAATTTTATTATAAGGAGAAAAACAAATTTGAGTATGAACCTCCATACGTGAAAGACTTTTTCAACTTGAATTGTATATATGAGCTTCTAAAAATAATGAGGTATACAAAGAAACATATATTTTGTCTCGTGCTATATCGATTACTAAACCTAGCTATCATTGATTACTCGATGCTGCAAGAAATAAGATGTTTTCTTTAATGAATCATGTGAAGTTGGATTACATAATCACACTATTGATAATATTATAAACGATTGTGACATTTGCTTCTTAGGAAAAAAAATCCTTGATAATGTTTCTATGAAGATGTAATAAGTCGTTTTTCAAAAATGAAAACTCCTAAACAACAAATAATATATATTTGTAACTTTTTTTATTTATACTGACATCATATTTTCTTTTATTTTATTATTTATCACCTAGCTAATTTTAATGATCCAAGTCTAATCCAACCATAGACACAAGAAATATATAAAAAAAATTTGAAGATCGAGTTACAATAACAAGTAAAAAGGTCTGAATAGAATGTTGTGTGGTATAAGATGCTTAACATTAAGTCCAAACATATAAAACTGAATAATATACCTACAAAGAACACTAATCAGTAAGACAAACAATAAAGTGGAAAAGCTAAAGGAAATCAAATATTAAATTTTACTTATTACTTAAGTAATACACGCTACTTTTTTATTAATCAAAAGGTCAAAAACATACAATACTTTTGGAATCAACTATCAACATTCATCAATCATCCTTTGGATCTTCATTTTGATACAAATCTTCCAAGTCAAAAGGTCCAAAGCTATGCCCTTTAACCCCTTTTCATGCCATTTGTTGCTTTTTGGGCTTTTGTGTTGCATAATTCATCATTGAAAAGATGAGGTTGGTATCTTTTCAAGAATTTGCAATGCCTCTTTCATGGAAGGTCTCTTTTGTGGGTTCAATGATGCACAACTAAACCCGAGTTTAAAACATGTAAGTGTCGCATCACGTCGACCATCAATGTCTGTCCTGATAGACATGTCGGCTAGCATTAAGATCGACTTCTCATCTTCAAAAGTGGACGAATCAGCATACCATTGTCCTAACTCCCTTTCTGAGAACACCTTACCTGATATAAGCTCGAGTAACACGATCCCAAATGAGTACACATCCCACTTTGGGTTGGGCTTGAGGCTTTTCATTGACTCTGGGGCATGATAGGGTGATGTGCACCCAAGTAGCCCTGAAGCCGGAGTCATATAAGGGCTACTATTAGCCGAGTGATGATAATCCTGATGAATCATCATCTCTTCACGCGATGATATTGATCGCTTGCTACCAAAGTGTCGGTGTGATCCCTTTGTCTTGTAGTTGTGTTTACCAGATATGAGCCATTCTAACCCGAAATCACTGATAATTGGATCCATTTCAGAAGTCAAAAGGATGTTGCTTGGTTTTATGTTGCCATGCACATGTTTCTTCTCATGAATATAGGCTAACCCCATTGCAACACCTTTTGCTATCTTGAGCCTAACCTCAAAAGGTATGTTGCATGGAGATGAACCAACCTTTCCTGAAATTTGACAAGAAATAAACTATTAGAAAACACTAAAACATGTAATGGCTAACTCTTGCTTTGTCTTGGTGCTTGTGGGATTTTGTAACCTTGAATTATGAAAAGTAATGTAAGCAAATTCAAGAAAATGATATATATAAAAAGAACTCCCATGTGCATACATTTAGTACTTAGTTCACAAATGCTTATTTATTAATTTGGAATAACAGAATCAATATGAAATAGGGTCAAAATTAACTTTTAAAAATATCAATCGTATGGAATAATACAAAATCAACAACTCTACTGTTTTTCCAATAAATAAAACATTATAAGACATGAAAGTCTATGAACACAGCTAAAGTTCTTTTTATATATCGTAATGTCATACATTTCTAACTTCCAAAAAAATGACTGTCATACATGTTATTTAATTACCTTTTTTGTCAATTAGATGTTAAATTAATATTTAAAACGACAAGGTATAAATCTTAAACTAAAATAACTAATAACTAAAAAAAACATGAAAACTGAGACTCGAATAAAAATATACTTATTTTTCATAAGCGGATGTTGAATATATTTTTTAAATTGTTTATTATACAACAAACAAATATTCTTAAAACGTTTAAGATCCAATTCCTTAAATTCTTTATTTTATCACTTACGAGTTAAAATAACAAACTAATATGTATTTGACTATTTTCAGACTCAAAACCGTTAAAATTAGTAAAGTTACCCTGTTTTCAAAACAAAAATACCAAAATTTATAAAATATATCTCAACTTAAAATATAAAAAAAAACCTCGGCGCAAATTAGCCAAAACAAACCAAAAACGCTAAAACCCGCATGATCGAAACAATGAAGATGAAGAAGATGAAGATGCTTACTGTAACCAGCTCCGGCCAAGCTTCCATTGTTGACATAATCATAAATCACAAGCTTTTCATCTTCACCCCAATAAAACCCTCGAACCCTCAACAAATTTGGGTGCTTGAGCTTACTAATAACCCTCACAGTGCTCTCAAACTCCCTCATCCTCTGCACCCCACTTTCTCCGATCCTCCGTACAGCAAACGCCGTGCCTCCGCCGCCGTCGCCGCCCAGCACCGCCTTGTAGACGATAGTTGACCCACTTGAACCCAACACGTACGCTGAAGCCTTCAACAGTGTCTCCATTTCGAGCTCTGTTTCACCGTCCACCATCACCAAACACTTGTGTTGTTCTTGTTTTTCTTCGTCTTTTGTGGGGATTGTTAGATTATTACTCTCGTGATCGCTGTCGGAGCCTGTGTATGCCTCCGATGAGTCGTCTCCGGTGACGCCATTTAAGCATGAGCATGTTGTTGATTGGGCTCTCGTGGTTGTAGTATCTGTTGAAATCTTGAGTTCTTGTGTTTTTGTTTTTTGATTTTGATCATGATTTTGATTTTGGTTTTGGGTTTTGTTGATTTTTTTCTTTCGGATGTTGTATGCGTACAGGAAGAGAACAGCGAGAAGACCGATTCCGGCTAAATCTCCGGCGACAATTGCTGCAATTTTCGCAGGCTTGACTTTACTACCACCGTGGGAATCCGCCGGAGACGGTGATCCGGTGGCGGAAGACGACGGCGACGGGTCAATGTTTCTCGGAATCGCTGCGATTGCAGCGGTGGCGGAGCCATTAGAGGTGACATTCGGTGGTGTCGATAACGACGAAGATATCGTACACATTTTGCTCAGTGGTTTACCGCACAAATCTAGGTTTCCGGCGAAATACTCTGTTTTCTGTCGAGATAAAGACGACGACTTTGGGATTTCTCCGGTGAGATTGTTGAATGAAACATCAATAACAGCATTTGCAGGTATTTTTCCGGCGAAATCCGGTGGCATTGATCCTGATAGCTTGTTGTTCGAGAGATTCAAGAAATGCAATCTCTCACCCCCAAAATCAAGAGGCAGAGTATCATTGAACAAATTGAAGGACAGATCCAAATAATCAATATGATCAAACCCACCGGGGAGATCACCGGAGAAATAGTTATTCTTCAACGAAACTGTAGTTAGGTTCTTTAGAGATGCTATACTCTCCGGTAACTTTCCGGCGAGTGCATTATCGGAAAGATTCATCAACTTCAGACTCTGCAAATTAATCACTGCCGGAAGCTCGCCGGAGATGACATTAGACGATAAAGACAACGATTCAAGCTCCGAACAGTTGAAAATCGAATCGGGTAAGCTCCCATTCAACGAATTATTCGAGAGATCAAGAACACGAAGATGAGGGATCATCCCCAAATCGTTTGGAACAGATCCAAGAAGATGCGAATCAGGAAGAACCAACGCGGTGACCCGACCCGACCCGGATAAAGATTCACAAACAACACCGTTCCATGAACATGGGGTTTGATCATCGTAGTTCCAGTTATCAAGGACTGAAAGTGGGTCGGAGAGAACAGAGTATTTGAATGCGAGAAGAAGGATACCATCGGAGTTGAGAGCAGAGGATGAAGAAATTAGGAGAATGAAGGGGAAGAAGATGAAGATCATGATGATGATTGTTGATGGTGTTTGTGGTGTGTTGAATGGGGTATTTAGGTGGTGGTGTGAAGGGGATGAAGAGGGTGAACAACTGTCGCCATTGTTGTTCTGGTGAACAAAAAGGTGATGGAGGTTGGGGACAGAGAGTGGTTTTGGTGTTGCAGAGATATGGAATTTAGGAATAAATATAGTTCAATCACTACATTCGAGATTCAACATCCATGCCGTTTGTTTATATTTTTATGATTATGAAGAAGATATATCATAAAATATGATATTTTGCTTTTCTTTATCTTTTGAGATAGTAATTTTACTTTTTGAAAAGTAGATTCATAAAGAGGTTAGTCTCCAACGTTTAGTTTAGCGTAGAAGGTGTTTGACGTGCGTATTGAGATGAAATTGAAATGGTTAAGTATGAAAAAATGTAATAAAAATAGATCGTAACAGCATATGTAGAAATTAATCAAGAAAAATAAAAGTTATTGTACAAATAAGTGTCAAGAAGCACAAAGCGAAATTATTAAAAAAAACTATAACATAAAAATTACAAATGAAAGTGTAATAAAAAAAATAAAAAATTAAACCAAAAAAAATAAAAATAAACAAAAAGTTAAAAACATAAACCTGCCAGATAAGAGGGTTTGGTTCAAACCCCCTTAAGGGTTTAGGGTTAGGGGTGCATGAAGGTGTAATGTGCTAGGACTGTTGATTTTATTTGTACTTGATTAACCCGTCTGACCCGGTCTCACTCGTACCCGAAGAAACCCGGCTTGAACAACCCCAAACCGATTCTTATTCGGGTCGGGTTTTGGAATCTCAAAAATCCCGAATAACCCTATCAACACTCATTTTATACACTCATTAAGCAAATTATTTGTATATACTTGTTTAGATTATCCAAATTAAACAAATTGTTTGTATATAATTAAACATTTAAGCACATTTTATGGTTTATAAAAATAAACTAATTTAACCTCACTGATTTTATAAAATTTAAAAAGAAAACACTTTAATGTTCACCCTTCACATTTCAGTATTTCACAATGTAGTCAATGTTATCGTGTTTTACCATATATTTGACTAAAATGTCGTAGCTATTTGAGTTATAGCAATTTGGTGTTGCACATATACTTTATCCAATCTTGCTGGTCTTATTTGGAATCCAGTTGGTTGTACACAGATGGAGTTCTAAGGCTTTCCTTTGTGTCCTGCGCTTCAAATTTGCAGCACCATATAGTGACAAATTAACTGTGAGAAGGATTCTCATTAAATACATAATTAAAACCTTTGATCGCAAAGTTCAAAAGTTTGATTTAAGTTTGTCTTGATAGTAGCAGTTGACTTTGATTTAACCAATTCAAGTGCAAAACATTGTTAGATAACTCCAAAACATGCATTACTAGTAGCAACTAGAATTATGTTTTCGAATATCTACTTTATTTTGTTTAAATAAGTCATGTTTATATATTTCATGACATTTATACGTGAAGGTAAAAGTAAATACACTAAATATGACCGAGTTACATTTAGTTCAATTATATCAAAATGTTGTTGTGACCTCTTTACAAATAAGGGCTCAAAATTCAATCAATGAATAAATGGTGTAGATTTGAATTTAGATTCAACGGGTACGAGAGTTTTAAGAAAATGCAAATGTATATGATTTACTGTGATATTTTAAACAATGTGTAGACGTAACAAAGTGTTCATTTTGGTAAGTAAGATAACATTTTTGGTCAACGCACATTACAAACTGAAGTAAGTTTGTTTATTTACTTATTAATATAGTAACCATATGCTTCCACGTAGAAAATATTGTTGTGTGAAAACCATGTGATAAATATACTTTTTTTTGTAAGAGTGGGGGTTATAAATGAATATGGATGGAATCTCAATGTATTTGCTACAAGACATACTCAATAAGTTGGAACCCCACCGCCTCCTCTGCAAACATACCTAAAAGCCAAAAAGATTGGGGGAAAATAAACAAACATTTCTTTGCAAATAGGTCCATAATTACACCAAAATTTGCAAATTACACCAAAAATTGCAAATTACCCCCTTAAATAAAATTGTGAAGCAACCCTTACCCAACCAAGGTTAATTTCCTTCATTAGGTATATATAAATCATGTATTGTCTTTACACCGTAATATGAAAACCTTTGTGATATCAAATTCAATAAAACTCAATATCTTTGGTCCTCTTTGTACCTTAATTTTCCTTTTTTTTTCTTTATTCGTTTTTTGACGTTAGCCTCTCCAAAGCCTTTCTCTCTAAAGCCTCAATAGATCTAAAATCCTATAAGACTAGCTTCTTGAAGCTAACACCACCATTGTATTCGAAACCTAGTTCTGATCATACCCGTCAACAACTTCGTCGTCTGACCTTCCATGTGCCTCCACACGCCCCGCCACCTATTGAATCGACATCTGAACATGTTTGGCCAGTTCTGACACTAATACCACCATTTAGTTTCACTACATTTTATTTTATTACTTTTACTTAGAATAAGAAATATTAAAACATAGTTAAGTATCAAATGCATTTAAATTGAAATTTAGTTCCAACAAAGGTTGATGGTGGTAACAAGAATGATCTTGGATTTGGATTAAGGACGATTAACATTGTAGATCCGTGAACTTTGAGTTGATATGTATATAATTAGGCTGATCCGTAAAGAATGATTTTACTTGATTATTATTATTATTATTTTCACTTTAATAAGTCACCAATATTAATATAGTTTATCTCTTTTTTCTTTTTAACTTAGTTTTCTATAGTTAGCCATGTAGTAATAGATCATTTTTAAATACATTATTTCGTAAAGTTCGCAAATACACTATATATTTACGTGTGAATACATTGATTTCTTTTAAATATATGCAACACACCATATCTATGTTTGAATAGAATAAGAATTATATATGTATAGTTGTCAAAATCAATATCATACATAATAACAAAATAATACATAGTCGCATGTAAATACGCATCATACGTGCTTATAATAATAATAATAATAATAATCGTCGTCGCCGCCGTCGTCGTGTCTACTTGTGTGTGTATTGCAAAATTTATGGCTCGATCTCTAATGAAAACCATATCTTCCTTACATAGGCTTGATCGATCGCCATTAAAATATTAAAGATACGCACATGTTTAAATTTATATAAATACTCATAACATATGATGTTTAAAACTATATACGACACAATTACATGTAATGTAAGTATTCATATATAAATACACATAATATATGAATTTTAAACATTAATAACATATAGAAAAAAACATACTCATTTGACTTTGATTCACTAGTTTCTAAATTATATAGTAAAGTGTTCTTTTATTTGTTTATGCAACATTAATTTATATTTATAACTTTTGAATTACTTTTTTTGTAAAGTACGTGACGCATGCATTAAAAGAAGTGAATAAATATTACTTCAAACTTTTTCTTAACAGCACTTCAAGCTTTTTAAATCGTGATTCGTGGTCAATTACTCAGTTTATTCATGCAATTTTCATGTTTATTTTATTCAAATAATCTATAACACTTATGCACAACGTATTATAATATTGTATATATTTCCGAGACAATTTGTCTTGTGGATGTAACCACAAAACTAGCATATGTCAAGTTTGACCATATATTCCTTTGACAAATGTTTCAAAGTTCATCGAATAAGTGAGGCGCCTAGCGGTTATTCAAAATAATATACACTTATTGATTGAAATAAGATTCACATATGGCTTAAACTAAATATATAAAAAATAGGAAAGAGAAAAAAAACTTTTTGTTTAAAAGGGGTCAAAAGATCGATAAGAATTTAAACACAATCTGAACGATTTCACTTCTGATTTCTAATTTTCTGATATTACAAGGTTGATTCAAAATTTTGCACAA
>BJCM01052993.1:792-11750 GCA_018326385.1 Flaveria bidentis | reverse complement strand
TTGCAATTTACTCTTAAAATAATTAATAAATTGGGTGAATTGACAGTTTTACCCCTCACATGAGGAGCACGTGGGGGAGATTTAACAGTTGTTTAACAAAAATTGGACGGAGGTACGTAAAGTGTTAGCATTCGTAAACTCAGGTATGCAAACTGTTAAGTTGGGGCTGATCTTGTTAACACCCTCAAAACACAGGTATGAAAATTGTAATTTACTCTTATTGAAAAATATGAAAGTAGAGAGGAAACTTAAGTAGAGATTCATGTCATCTAAAAAGTTATATTTTTTTCACAATGATAAGTGAAAATGTAAGGTTTTCTTATACAGAATTATTCAGAGTATAGTAAGAAAACGAATAAAGCTTATTGATTGATTTGCTACTCATATAAGTAAATTAATAATAAAAAAATGCATTTGTGACCGAGGACTTTTAATAATTGAAATGAAACAGATAGATTTATTAGTCATGTTTGCGACAAAAATAGTTTTCACAAGACATTTAAAAAATGTGGACTTATATATGTAAGAGCAATCTCTATATGTAGCATTTACAGAACAAACTATTTTTATATTTTAATATCATTGTATTTAATTTTTTTCCAATGACAATTTATTTACTTTGTGACCAGACTTGAACTTTGATCAACCTGACTATTATGACATCTGAGTTGTTATATTTAAGAACCGCAGATCATACTAACACCATGAGGAAATATTCCTGCTTCCATCATTGATAACTTATGCTCTCTAACTCCATTAAATTTCTTTCTTTTTAGAAGTGTTTGATCAAGAAAATCCCATAAAATCTTCACAACTATGTGTTAGTTGTTCACATGCATTATGTGATTAATACCTAGAACTACATCTCCTTTAAATGAAAACCCCCATAAAACTTATATATCTTAGAGGGTTGTAGTAACATCTTAAAGGGTTGTAGTAGCTTCTTCTTGACCGGTGAAATATGTAAATTTTCTAATGCCATCTCCCTGGTGTGTTGAATAAATAATGGCCGATAACCACAATCAATCACGAGGTCGAATCTGGCTTCTTGTATGTAATGCAAGATCGATGTTATATGACATAGGATTTGAGCTATCTGATGTAGTTATATATAATGGTGCATACATGCCTAGCATACATTATTAATTAATTTTAGAATAAATTATCATTTGTATCCCTAACGTTTGCGTATATTAACTACTAACACATCTCTGCAGTTTCAAAATTGTCATCAAATGAAAATAAAAATGAAACATCAGAGGGTGGATGTTAATTTTAAAACTACAGGGATGCAAGTGGTTAATATGTTCAAATGTTAAGGATGCAAAGAGTAATTTACTTTTGATTTTAATTGTATTTGAAAATCTAAACATCTAAGTCAAATGTTACTTTAAGATATTATTTGTTCATATAATGTGCCTCCCACTTGCTAAATCGTGTAAAAACAGAAAGACCAGATCCCATGCACGCATGTATCATGAAAGAACCTTATCACATCTGAACAAGATGCTCCAACAATGATAAATCATCCACTAGAATGTATCTTGAGCTAAAAATGTAATTTAATATTCTCTCTAGTATGATTCCATAAAATAATCTTATATATAATAAATTTTTTAATGACTAATTAGATCACTAACGTACTATTGACTCACCTGATCATCTCAATTATTAATGCCGAAACTAAGACCACACTCGAGAGAAAACCCACCATAAATGAGAAAAAACTATTTGAGTCAACCTGTAACCTATTTTTTTTTGTCCCAGATGAGAATTGAACGCAAAAACTTCCACCTATTTTATTAAAATCTTAAGCTATCCCACCTCAATCACTAATTGGGTTAAGGATCATAATTGGTGAGTCAAATTAAAATTATAAAAGTCAATGGCTTACAAACTGGCTTATACAAAAAGGGTATTAACCTTTAAAAGATGGAAGAATTAAACAAAAGTCAATCTAATAATGTAAGGGAACATGTTCAATTACTCGTCCTTTAAAAAAATAAATAAATAAATAAACAAAATAATAATAATGGAGTTTATTATTTCTTAGTGCTTATTACGTTGTTATATGGGCGATCACTAATAATTTTGATGAGAAATCTGCAACAATGATCTTTAATCAGTTTAGTGATACGTTGATGGTGAAGAAAATTTTTAATTGAGGATCAAGTTCTGCATGTAGAGTGGAATACTTAACTTATATACAACTATACATTATGATGTTTGTGCAATGATATGTTTATGTACTTTCATCTTTTAATTAGTTTTCTAACCATAACTTGTTATCTAAAGATTGAGTTTTCGGATTATCATATAGTTTTTAAGATAAATCTATTTGTTCCCCTTGGTCTAAGGTTGTTTAAATAGTTCGACGCTCGAAACTCGTTCGAAAAAAGCTCAAAAAGTTGCTCGTTCGATTTTGGCTCGGTTGTAAACGAGTTGAGCCGCTTGGTTCGGTTTGTAAACGAACCAAGCACGAGCAGAGGTAAGCTCGCTCGGTTTCGCTTGAATTATTTTTAAATATAAATTTTATATATTATATATATGTAATATGATAGTTTATTTATTTAGAGTTTAGGACATTACTATTTTAATTATTTACCATTTTATCCTTAGTCATTTTTAATTTCTTAAAATATTATTTTCTAGATTTCTATATACTTGTTTAAACTTTAAATTAAGTGAATATTGTAGTCTAGGCAAGGTTATTGGATGATCAAAGAATAACATCAGGCATAGTGGACATAAAAATAGTCACAATGGACGTTGTGGGTGGACGTGGATTTTACCGTCATTTATTCGAGCTCGAGTTAAAACCTTATTTGTTTTAAAGATTTATGTTTTGTTGAACTTATTTTGTATATTTTTGTTTTTTATATTGTTAAGTTTGAGTTGCAACTTAAAACTTTTAAATGAATTACTAGTTTGTACTAAATCGTAATATGAAATTGAGTCAAACCGAGCGGAACAGAGCGCTCGGTTATAAACGAACTGAGTTCGAGCGAGTATTTTTCGCTCGATTTCTTAAATTCGAATAAAACCGAGTGGCTCGGTTTGTAAACGAACAGAGTTCAAGCAAGCCTTTGTTCAATTCTATTTAATTCGGTTCGTGAACAACCCTACCTTGATATCTACAACCCATCTAATATTTGTGGGTTATCATTCTAGGAAAGAAATGATGCACTTTATGCTGTTGATGTAGACTATATTGATTGTACCCCTAGTAAATAAGGCACTCGTTTCTTAACGATGCTTAAATTTTGGATATCCGGAAATTAGGATATTTAATATATTTTTTAAGAAATAAAAAATGTTTATAGATATTATATTTTAGAATTATATATATATATATATATATATGTATATATATGTGTATATATATGTATATATATGTGTATATATATGTATATATATGTGTATATATGTGTATATATATGTATATGTATGTATGTTTATAATTGAAAGGTAGTTGAACGGTTCTTGATTGTATTTAGTTATTTACTTATTTTCCTATTACACAAAACCACCGCCTCCTTCATTTACTTGTCTGATTAGAGATCGACAGAGCCGGCTCAACGTTTTATGGGGTCTTAATCGAACTAAAAATTTGAGGCCCTTTAATTTTTTTATTAAAACTCTCCTTCTTTATCCAGGCTTAGGACCGACAATAATAAACTAATACGTTTATAGATGGTGGAGTTAAAAATTTTTCTAATTATATATTGTGTTTGTGTGTTAGATTAAATTTATTTTTCTAGCTTTATATGATGCAAATTCATTAATGAAATATTCATAATCAAATCCTTCTAGAAATTCTTTTTCAATGACCAAAGTAGCTAAGTCATTTAATCTTTCTTGTGACATTGTAGATCTTAAGTAACTTTTTATAAGTTTTAATTTGTAAAAGCTTCGTTCTACGGAAGCAACAGTTACAAAGATAGTTAGAAAAATTCTATAAGCAATATATGCATTTGGAAAAGAATTAAAAATTTTAATATAATTCAATATATTAATAAGTGTAATCCATATCGGCTTCTTGTTTTTGTTTCTTTCGTCTTTTCGTATGACTAGGGCTGTTCACTAGCCAAGCCGAATTGAGTGGACTTTTGCTCGTGTTTGGCTTATTTACAAATCAAACCGAGCTGATCGGCTCGTTTACAACCAAGCGGAAAATCGAACGAGCATTTTTAGAGCGTTAAATTTTTGAGCGAGCGCAAATGGGCGGCGAACAATGTATACAACCCAATTATATTGTGTGTTATACAATTTATATTGTAACAAATAAGATTTAATGTCTTAAAAATCAGCCACAATTTAGTAGATAATATTTTCATGAATAAAAATACGTTGTGACTGACGATTAATCTAGGGTTGTAGCCGAAAAGTGGAGAGCATATTGAAGATAATGATAACGTTGAAAGCGAGAGATGATCGAAAAAATATCTTTTAATGGTTTAGGATTTCACTTTTATGTTTAATGTATAAATCTTTATTAGGTTGATTGATCAAATATGCATATATATATATATATATATATATATATATATATATATATATATATATATATATATATAATTATATATTTGTATATAATGGGTCAAATCTACTAGAGTAATACGTATAAACTATATATACATATTAATTCGATCCGAACCGAACCGAGCGAACCTTTGCTCATGCTTGGCTTGTTTACAAACTGATCCGAGCCGATCTGCTCATTTACAATCGAGCAAAAATTCAAACGGGCATTTTTCAAGCAAATTCAAAAACGAACGTCGAGCGATTGTCCAATGTCGAGCGATTTGACCAGCCCTACATATGACCACTTTCATACTTCCTAGTCCACATTATACTTATATATGACAGATTATGGTGGACGATAGATTTTGGTAAGTAAATTAAAACAACAAACAACAACTTGCAAACTTCTTCTAAATAAGCAAATAAGCAACATACAAGTTTTAGCCTAGTACTTATAAACAACAATCTACTAAGCCACAAATACTAAACAATCAGGTTAAAATAATAGACACTACTGCTTATCTAAAAAGTTACTTAAAGCATAAACAATCTACTTGCAAACTTCTACTAAACAACAAACAAAAATACAGTAATACAAATGATCAAGTTAAACAAAATTAGAAATACAAATGATCAAGTTAAACAAAATTAGAACTAAAACAAAAAAAAATTAAAATCTAGAATTAGAAAAGAAATTGACCATGAGAACTAGAGTCAAAGAACACTTACAAATAATTGTTTGCAATTCAATTTCTTTGCTAGCAATCTTCAACCGGCAAGTCGCAAAACAGAATCAATAACAACAAAACTAGAATTTTAGATTCAACAACACTCGTAATACGGCAACGTAATTCGCAACTCAGAAAAGCTTTGATTCGATGGAAATTGCCGCTTTATTATGGTGACTTTTCTTATTAAGGATCCGATCGATTTAAGTAAAGGAATTATGATGACGTTTCAGTTGTCGGAATTGCCGCATCATACAACCAATCACAACTGCGTTCTTTTATTAAATCAATGTTTATTTACGTTTCTATTAATGAAATTAAAGGTCAATGCATTTAATTAATTGTCCAACCCAACAATTTTAAACCCATATAAACTCACTTTACTAAATTTGGAGGCCCAAAGCCCTAGCTTTCCCAGCTTTGGGCTTGGGCCGGTCCTGTCCATCGAACAATTCTTAATTGAGAGGTAGCGATAAAGTGTGATGACAATTTGCAAAAGAACTAAAAGAGAAAGGGTAGATCGATAGCGGTGGTGGCAAGTGAAGGTGGCTAGCATCATCTCTATTCTCAACTGTGTGAACTCTAATCGTAACTGTATGAGTGGTTCTGGGTGATTTGCGTGATGATGTTTTTACAGTGATGTGAACTTATGTTTTATTTCAAAAATGGTGGTCTAATCCCAAATTAAAAGAAGATAATAAAATTATTTGGGTTCTAATTTTTTTAAAGGCTTAGGTTATAACACATCCTTACTCATAGTATAGTGCAAGTTAGGTTTGGGTCTAACCGGTTTTGAACCTGCGACCATTAGGTTAAAAGCCCAATGTTCTACCAACTGAGCTATACACCCCAAATATGATGTAGTAGTAAATAAGGATTGGTGTGGAAAATCAAAGAGGGCAACACCTCTTCATCACAATAAAGGGGTGCGACTTTGTATGAAAAAAGGCTCGCAAGCAAAGAAAATGTAAGGGCGCTCATGCACTCCTGCAAGAAAACGAACTAGCTAACGCTCGTCTTATTGAACTCCGTCTCACTACTACTTAATTCATTAATAGCTAAATTTTTTCATAACCTGAGCTTTTCTTAACTAGTTCATAACCGAAACCCACTTTTTTTCTTACTTCGTAACATTAGGCTCTCTTTCTTTATAGTTCGACTAAGTGATTTCGTAGCCGAAACACACTTTTTTCTTACTATAGCATAGTCCTTCGCCGCTAAATAATCTCCTTTTACTTTCTACAGAAAAAGTTGACCTTAATTTCTATTTGTTCATCAAATATTTTTCAATTCCATCCAAGCTCGATTTTGTGTGAATCTTCGTAGAAGAAGAAGAAGCAGTTCAACAACCACTACATTTGTGAATCCCACCAAATCATTCCATCTGGTGGCAACTCGCTCTTTGATCAATGATTCACCAGATCCATGAAGAATCTAAAAAGAGATGTTTATTATTAGTGATTTGCTAGGCACTAGATCTAAGGATCCCACCTTATTCTTAAACCTATCCAAATTTGTTATTATGACACCCACATCTTTATGTTTCTCTCTATGTATCTCTATGTATATATAAAAAGAGATAAAGTGAATGAGAGTACGATGGATATACCTAT
Source organism: Flaveria bidentis (assembly GCA_018326385.1). Taxonomy (NCBI): domain Eukaryota; kingdom Viridiplantae; phylum Streptophyta; class Magnoliopsida; order Asterales; family Asteraceae; genus Flaveria; species Flaveria bidentis. The sequence continues at coordinate 4,885 of BJCM01052993.1, read as the reverse complement.
ATTACGTCCATTCTCAAAACCTCCAATGCTACCGCCTATAAAACCGGTAGATGGTTTTAGTTTATTGTTTTTCTATTTTACCTAATTTTAGATTGTTAAATTTCTTAGTTTAGAAGTAGCTATATGAAATTTTGTTAACTGGATATTATATTGTTATATAATTCCGTGATTTGATAAAATTAAAGATACATCTATTAGTTAATTGTGTTATTATAAGTAAATTCGGGTTTTGAGTATTTTTATACTTTCGTTTGTAACAAGTAAATTTAAACTGAACATGTACGTGTGATGATATATGAATACAAATCTATTTAGCATATCATTTGAATGATATTCATATAATAATGTTGTGTTTTAATAGGCGTGTTAGAATATTAATAAACTTTCAAATTACTAAATAATTTAGATTTGTTCTTGAGAGTTCTTGCGTCACGTCTTGTTACCAGGTCCGATGGTGATTGATTGATATCAATAAACACAACGAAAACTAACATAACTAAGAAAATTGATTAAGGCATTACTAAATCGTTTACAAGCATTCAAGTTGTCTACAGCGCAATGTAATCCCTCACACTACTGCAAATAAACATGAGAATTAAATTGTCTGAATTCAGTGTAACCAATAGACAACTATACATAATTCCGGTTGCTTGGGTCTAAGCACTTTATTTCAAATTTTAACATCTCTATTGATGAGCTTCTTATATTTACTCTGTTCATGAAATATTACGTAAAGGTACATCAGCATAAAATTGGTGAACTTATAAATTTTATAAACACAAACAATTATTGGTGTATTTACAACAATATAATATCACAATTAAATATAACCCGGACAACCTATTCAAAAACCAAATTGTCCCCTGACCCATGCCCTTATTGTCATGGGTCTAGTATGCCCTTCTAAGAACATGTGACAACTTTGATGATGTGAGACAATAATATGCATATCTCAATGGGTGGTTTCCCCATTCATAAAAACTCATGTGATATATCAAGAGACTCTCATAGGAGTTAAGGAGTATGCTAGAGTTCATTTTAGGGACATTAACAACAAAATAATACACCATATTTAGCAAATGTTTTATTGAGTATGTATTCAGTCCAAAAAGATTAAAGTAAAAAGGGGGTCATAAAATTGACCTGGAATGATGTGATGATGTGCTTAAAGATGTCCCGAGATGACTTGATAACTATCCTCCTATATGACTCCTATGTTATGTAAAAGGGTTATTAGCTTGCTTAGTATGTATGCGGGTGGATTTTGGTCACTTCATTGTGTACAATGGCTGAAATTGGGGTAATCTGTTTTGTATGCGGGTGGATTTTGGTTACTTCATTTTGGTTACACATTACCCCTATATTAACTATCTTCTTACACAAATTATGCTTGCCATAAGAAAAAGGAGAGATATATTGAAATGCAAAGGGTTCCTCGATTTTAAAGAGAGAGGGTGATTTCGGCGACTTAATCATGTCGGAGGTCGTCTTCCCGACCGCTTTTCACCTTGGTGGGTTACATTGGTGGTGTAAAAGATGACGATGTCGATGGAGATGTGTTTCTCGCTTTGATTGTGACGGTGGCACAACGACAGGGGCCGTTGCCGATCCGTCGTTCTTCTGTGGCTGTTGTTCACTAGCTATGAACGGTGGTGACAGTGGTGGTGCAAATCGCCTTCATCTCGCTCTGATGCCCATTTCATCATTATTTGACGTCTATGATGTTATTAGCGGTTGACTTGGTTTCCTATCGTGACTGGGTGGTCACGGTGGTGGGCTGAGGTGGGGCTGATGGTTGCCTCCTGTCACACCCCGACCAACGGCGGAATCATCGAGGCAGACGAATGTGAAACAATTGTTCATAGCATATGGAATTAAATAAGTTAAAATATTAATAAATATCATTATTCATTGAATAATACTAAACAACTAATTCATTATATTACAATCAAGATTTCAACAACATAATAAAATCTTTAGTTAAACTAAGTCCAAATCCTATATATACAAGAAGAATTCCTCAATTAGCAAACCTAAAACATGCTAAAAATAAAGAGTCAACCTATAATGTTGGTGAGTTCCCATGAATTTGTACATACATATGAAATCAACGTTTAAGAGGCAATTCATGTCATAGGTTAAGAAATAATACAAGAATATAGATAGCATAATGATACAATCAAACATTGACAAAGATATCCATTACAAGTTTATAGCTATTAGCTAAGTGTAGTTGGTTCCCATGATAAACAAATCTTACGTCATCAGGAGCCAGCAATAACCTCGGGTTTAGCACCAAATAGGCTTGTCACGCCCATAGATCTATGTTGTCGCTAGACTAACAATAGTTAATGATTGTTTTTACAATATGACTATTATATAAGGCTCACAAATATCTCAAATAATCATGACACGTTTATAAACGAATTGCTCGTACATTACAAGTATCAAGATATTTACAAGTGTAAGTTTATAAGGTTAACATGTTTCACCCCAAAATGTATGAAATATGATAAAAAGGGCATGAAAAACTCACATGATATATAAGATGCACTTTTAAATAATAAAAAAAAAAATAAGATTCTCTAACGATTTTTTCATGATTCAACCTAAGATTTGATGTCTTAGGATTAGAATAAAGATATGATTAACGACTAATTATTAATCAGGGTTTTAATAACTAAGTTAAATAAAAAATATATAATTGATTATGTTTTGATTCAATAAAGATGTAATAAATCAATAATTAAGATTTAAGAAAGATAATGAAAGTAAACAATTATATTAATTGATTTAATAAAGATTAAGTATAAAGTATGAAAAGATATAATTAATTTAATAATTATTTATCAATAGTTGTATAATTAATTATTTAAATAATTATTTGAATAATTAATTATTTAAATATTTATTTGAATAATTAATTATTTAAAGCATTTCTAACATGTAGATTTAAAATGTTTTGAAATAATATAAATTTGTGCTATAATAGATCTATAGAATTTAAATTACATAAAAGAATTAATAATGTTTTTATAACCTTTGTTATTCTTTAAAAATGTAATTAAATTTAAAATTAGAAGTTTTAATACCATTAAAATTAATTTAGTAATTTCTAAAATGTTTTAGGTAACACAAAACATGGCACATGCCTGATTTGATATGTAAAAGAACCATGGCAGAGGCCCGATTCGAACCTTTATTATATTGATTTAATAATATAATAATATTTTTTAGGATTAAAAAATGTAAAAAAACCAATTAAAACAAAACATGGCCCGATTCGAACCCGGGACCTCATGCTTGGTGATGTTACAAGTTACCGGTTGGGCTAAAGCCCAAATCTACTTAAAAGATTCCTTTTAAATGTTTAAAGCATTCACTGCTTAAACTCCCAAATCCATATGAACCCTAGAACGATTTGGAACAAAATTAAACATCAATTTGATGTTATTAAACTAATCAAACATGGGGCTTTGATTCCTCATGCGAAGATGAGTGTATGTACGTGTTTAATTTACCAGCATTGAGATGGATCGAAGGTGCAAGCAGAAGGAAAACTCATGATTCTGAGAGTATGATTCGACATGAAAACTTTGATGATAATCAAATTAATCATGTGTATAGCTCTTGGGACTTGTTTAGGCCAAAAGCCCCTTATCAATTTCATGTTAAAATGCCCCGAAGGTAGTCATCGACTATGATGCATATCGTGTTGAAGATGATGATTGATTGTGAAGTCTGGTGTTTGACGAGTGAATTTGAGGTTACAGATAGTTCAAATGGGTTGATTAGGAGTTTTACCCTTGATTAAATAGATACAATTCGTGTAGTTTCAGTTCGAACAACTTCATTGTTTAATTTTGGTGTTTTGATTCGAATTCATGAAAAATTAAGCAGTTATATGTTCGATTGATTGAGGTTTTATGGTCGCAGTAATCATAGGAACGTTGTAGCTTGATAATTATGATCATTCAAACAGGATTTTAGTCGAAATAGGTTATGCTTTTTCAATGTAATTCCTTCGGTTTTGATTTTGTGTGTTAATGGTCAAATAATCATAATTAAACGCGCGGGGGGGGGGGGGGGGGGA
>BJCM01052981.1:0-21270 GCA_018326385.1 Flaveria bidentis | reverse complement strand
AAGCTGAACTCTGCAGTGATCCTGTCTTGGATTCTTTGAGCCAGTCTGTCAGCTTGTCTTGATTTGCTTAGGTTGACAAGTGGAATGTTAAGACCTTCATAGTAGTTCAAAGTCTGAAAGTTGAAGACTTCTTGCTGTCCTTGAACTCTTATGATGATTAGGGCTTTCCTGATGTTGTCATACCTCCACCCAATGATGTGATTGGAAGATGGTGAAGATGACATAGCCCTTGGTATCCCTTCTTCAAACAGACTCTGTATGAAGGATTCTGTGTAGTCCACAACAATGTGAATTTGAGGAGGTTGCTGAGAATGTACAATTGCAAGTGAGGATGGTGAGTCCTCAATGTCTACTCTCTCTGAAGGACTCCCAGGTTTTGTAGTTGTGATGACTTTGTCTCTGAGGCATCGGAAGACTTCATATTTGGCTTTGGAAGATATTGGTCTTGGCTTTAGAAGATTTCACACTTAGAATATTTCTATTGCATGTGTGAAACTTCCTAAGCATTCTTCTTCATAGTACTTGTGCAGCATGCATGAGAGACTTTGGATGTTTAGGTTGCATCAGCCTCTTCATTAATCTCTACAACATCCTACATGAAGATTAAAGTCTATCATATAGATGTGAAGAGTGCATTCCTTCATGGTGAAATTCATGAGACGGTCTATGTCAGTCAACCCGAAGGATTTGAGGATTCTTATCATCGGGATAGAGTTTACAAACTGGACAAGGCTCTCTACGGGCTCCATCAAGCCCCTAGAGCCTGGTATAAAATACACACAACCCATCTTGTGAAACATGGTTTTCGTAGAGGAGTGATAGACTATACTTTGTCAATCAAAGAAAAAGATGGCGATTTACTGATGGTACAGATTTATGTTGATGACATAATTTTCGGTTAAAAAAAGAATTATGTAAAGAATTTGAATCTGTAATGAAAGCAGAATTTGAAATGAGTGTCATGGGAGAGATGAAGTTCTTTTTCGACTTACAGGTGGATCAAACACCAAAGGGAATCTTCCTACATTAGAACAAGTATGCATGTGATATCCTCAGTCAATTCGACATGGAGAATGCTTCAGCAGCTGGAACTCCACTTGCCACGAACCATGATGCGGCAACCAACAAAAATGGTGATCTGGTTGATGCCACCATGTACAGAGGAATGATCGGATCTCTCATGTACCTCACAGCCTCACGTCCTGATATCATGTACGCGACGTGTCTTTGTTCCAGATATCAGGCGAAACCAAAACTAAATCATCTCATCTGGGTCAAAAGGATTTTTCGTTATTTGAAGGGTACTCCAACACTCGAGTTGTGGTATCCTTATGACAATGACTTTGAGCTTACAGTGTATAGTGACTCGGATTCTGGTTGTTGCAAAATGAATTACAAGTCAACATCAGCGTGATGTCAGTTCTTCGATAGACGGTTAGTCACCTGGCAGTGTAAGAAGCAGACCTTCGTTGCTCTATCAACATGTGAAGCTGAATACATTGCTGCTGCAAGTATCTATTCACAAATCATCGGGATTCAACAACAAATGCGTGACTACGGTTTACAATTTTCTAACACCCCTATTTTTGTTGATAATTCTGCTGCTATTGTTGTCACCAAAAATCCGGTCCAACACCCTAAAACTAAACACATCGGTATTAAATATCACTTTATACGTGACTGTTTTGAAAAGCTTGTTAAAATAAATACAGATTTTCAATGCGCCGACCTCTACACTAAAGTATTTGATAAAACTAGGTTTTTATATCTTTTAGAGGTTAATGGCATGAAAAAGAAAAGTGATGTGATTCTAGAAGAAGAAAGTACGTAGTCCGACATGGTCTTTATTTTTCTTTTATTTTATTTTCTTTTATTTGTTTTCTGTCTATTAAAAATTCAAAAACACAAAAAGATTTTTGGATTTAGAATTTTAGGGGGGAATAGGTTAATTTAGTATTAAATTCGTGCAATATTTAAATACTTAAAAAAGAAAAAAACGAGGGAGGAGGACAACATAGCTAAAAGAAATGAAATCAAATCTGTGATTCTAATTCAACGTTTATGGAAAATGATAGTACACAAGGAACAAATCGATTGGACATTAAAAGATTTTAAATGATAAAGATTCAAAATTCAAAGTATAAGTCTGAGAAGTCTAAGTAGATAAAAGGAAAAATGATAGTAAAACTAGTCTGCTACTGAGGTAACATAGAGAAAGTAGACCTAGAGGTTGCTAGTTTATTATATGATGTGTCGGTAGATTCAACACAATAGATGAGTAGACCTCATTGGTGGTTTAAAATTCAAACTAAGTTATTCAAATTGCTGTGGGTTCCCATCTTATCCCTGGTTAACACAATCAAGGTAATTCCAATAAGGGGTGACGAGCAAAATAAATGCCACAAATGTGTGCGGATGACCATAAAAATGAGCAAAACACATGGAAAAATGTAAAATGCAATAAAGCTAATAACTTATGTGGTTGGTGCGTTATGTGCAAAAAGAAAATAAATGATCTAACAAGAATATAGGTTCTATGCCTCTCTGTTGTGCGGTGGCACTGACCTGAGGATAAGCATAACCTAAATATTCTAGAATTCATTGTTGGTTGCGCCTCTATGTTGTGTGATGGAACTGACCTGAGGCATGACATCTCTTTGAAAGCTCATAGAATAGTTTCTTCTTGAAATATACTCGTAGACCGCTAAAAAATCTCCTGAGGAATGTTGATTACCATATAAGTGTCAGATCCACAAATGCTCGTTTAAATAATAAAACCTTAACTCATCACCAATGTGTGTAAAAATCAGTGTATGGATTTAAGAGGACAAGTATACTGACAATCATCATGAGCTGCAGTTCTTGAAAGTCAAAATCATTGTATGCATCTTAAAGCTCTAGTATGATTTCCTAAAACTGCTATTGACTCTTGTTCAAAACAAGAATCTAGCATCAAAATGGATTATTAAAATGTCCCAATGATTCTGATATACCTGTATGATTCCATAATAAATCATACGAGAAATGATAAAATTGACTTGAAGTTGTGTTGTCCAGGAAGTAAAATCGGCTAGATGTACTCTAATAGGTTTAATTCCATCTCGAATCAAAAATACAAAAATATGTCCTATTTTGTTTTAAATTTCAAAGTGTTTTCAAAATTTTGTTTTCTACTAATTTGTTACGTAGATGTCGGACTCTACAACTAGACGTAATCTATGAATCACTCACTCAAAAGGGGTCACGTCTGAGGTGACCAAAATTTTCAAAATTAAAATGAGTCACGTCTGAGGTGACGAATCCGGTTTTAAAATTAAAAGGATCTCGTCTGAGGTGATCAAACCATTTTAAATTAAAAGGTCATGTCTGTGATGATCATCAGTCAAAATGTTCAATATCAAAAGGTAAAAGTTTTAAGTGTTTGAAAGTCTGCGAGGTCAAACTCATAAGTATGGACCAATCGCAAGATTGGACCATAAGTATGAGCCAATCGCACGACTGGACCATAAGTACAAGCCAATTGCATGACTGGACCATAAGTATGAGCCAGTCGCACCACAAGACCATAAGTATGAGCCAGTCACATGACTTGACCATAAGTTTGAGCAAGTCACATGACTGGACCATGAGTATCAGACATCCATGCGATTGGACCATAAGATTGATCCAATCTTACGAATGGATGAAGGAGTATAAGTCAGTCGCAAGACTGAAGCATGAGTATGGATTCAGTCCCACGACTGAATCGTGAGTATGTATTCAGTCGCATTACTAAAGCATGAGTATGGATTCAGTCGCACGACTGAAGCATGAGTATAGATTCAGTCGCACGACTGAAGCATGAGTATGGGTCTAGTCGCACGATTGAAGCTTGAGTATGGGTCTAGTCGCATGACTATACTTTATGGTTGGTTTTGGTCAACAAGAATAAATTGAAGATTTCCAAGTTAACAGAAAAGTCAATATAGAAGATGAAGAATTAAAGCTTGAAGTCAACAAGTCAACAAAGAGTCAAAATTATTAGTCTAGGGTTTTACATTGTAATTGTCTTAGATTAGTATAAATAGAATAACTTACATCATTTGTAGATGGATGGTTCACCACCAAGTGTGAGGATCACATTCCATCAACAACATCATATAATCATCCTTCATGGATGATGAATTCATCATCAAATCAATAAACAACAAGCGTTAAACACTTTTGTGTTCATCATGATTGAATTTTAGCATCATTCCATCAAATCTAGATTATACAATTTGAATCCTAAAATACAAGCTCATGGATCCCATTCAAATCGAGAGCACACGCTTTAAAACAGTATAAATAGAGGGGTTGTTCGGTCGCATTCTTTACCACCCTTAAAGCTCGCAAAGACAACTCATACTCAAACACTCTACCAAAATTTCATTTGCCTTGATTAATCATTGATATTGTTTCTAACGGTTGTGTTAATCATCTACAGGTACTTTGTGACTGAAACCGAACAAAATGCATGGTGAAATCAAACCCTAACTGACCTAGTTGGTTAAAGTAAAGAAATCAGTAAAACCACTCAAATATACCACTTAAATGAACAGAATAGTTGATTTAAAGGACATTAGGTGCTATTTAGAGTGTTTGCAAGTCAAATGAGTCTAAACACGACGTCTAACATCATGTTTTGACCAAGATTCATAGTGGGAGTGCCAAACAGAGTTGTATGCGAATAGACACTCCGAATGAACTTCAGTCGCACGATTGAGCCAGACGTGCGATTCAATCGCATGAATGAATCATTCGGTAACTCAGTCGCACGACTGACTCAACCACATGGCTTAACACATGACTCAGTTTAGTCGCAAGCTCAATCGCATGACTGAATTCAGCCACAGGCTTAATCGCAGGATTGAACTCAGCCACAGGCTCAATCGCACGACTGAACTCAGTCATATGGTTCAATCGCATGATTGGACCAGACTGATTTAAAACACTTTAAATTTCAACTGTCTTCTGTAATTCATAAATCTAACGTATATGTCTTTTGCGTTGCAGCAACATGGCTGATAGGTGGACTATGAGCACTAAGCATAACATATGTGCTCACCTTGACGCTTCGTCCAGGAATGCTTCTGACTTTGCAGGGATCATTTCCTTTCTACGCAGATCAAGGATCTTCAAGGCGATCTCTGTCCCCTGCACTCCTTATTGATTGATTCAGCAGGCCTTCTGGGAAAGGGCCAGGGTAGATAGGTTCGTCGAGCCACATCGCATATAGAGCTCCATTTTTGGTCAAGAGATTCAGATCATTGAGGCTGATCTGAGGCGGGTCTTAGATCTGGGTTAGGACGAACCTACCCAACTAAGCTACATCCCTTGACTGTCCGAGGATGCTTCATGAGGATCAAGTACACCGGTGACATAAATGTCGGTGTAATGAACAAGAGCAACATGTGCCCATAGTTCAAGTATTTGGCACATGTGATCCTGAAGTGTATAGCCTCCAGGCATGGAGGATTTGACGAGCTCTCCAACCAAATCCAGAATGCATACGTTGCACTAGTACTGAACCATCCATTCAGTTTCTCTCGGATGATCTTCTCTTAATTGATCAAGAACCTTGAGGCTAAAGGCAAGGAAGGCTTCTATATGTATCCACGCTTCATGACCACCACATCTGATGAGAATGACGATGATGCCCAAGATGATGGTCAGGGTGGAGGGATGCAGGTCCCAGTACTTCACGGGCCACCAATACGACTACCATAACTTCACCACCTCCCCCAAGTACTTCTTTTGCTCTAGGTGGATCTGAGCAGGCGGCTATCCATCCTAATTTTCTAATAGAGGATGAAGAGGAGACATATGATGAGCCTCTACAATGGACGGCTAGGAGACGGGTCATTGCCACAGAGAGAGGAATCAGGGTGGTTGGTGGATGGTAGGCTGAGTCTAGGGGTGATGCTTCTAATGTCACAGATCCTTCTTACACCCCTGACTAGTCCAGCCGCTAAGGGGGAGCGCCTGTGGCAAATAGATCAAGGAAGAAGAGGATGGCCCAACCTTATAGGACAAAGAGCAAGAGGCCGAGATTCACTTTGATTACTTCTTCTGACACCAATGCAATGTCACCCCCACCACTGCAGCCACCACCACTACCACTACTCCAGCCATCACCACTACAGCCACCACTACCACCACCACTTCTCCCACAGCCACTATCACTCCATCCACCACTACTACCACAACCATTCCACCACATCCCACTCACACTCCACCTCCTATATTCACCACATCCACCACTACCACCACCAGCCACCAAGCAGGTCCCTCAACTCACTCTACATTTACCACCAGACCCTCTCTACCCCACATCAGGTTAGAGAACATATCGCTAACCTAAACAACATCATGCTATGGCTGCTTGCCACTGATGAGCTGCGGGCTTCACAGCTAAACAAGATGATGGAGGTGAATGCTGCCCAAGCCAATCAGATAATGCATCTGAGCGAGAAGACTACTCAGTACAAGAGGGCTTTAAGCCATGCCCACCATGCACTTACAAGCCAAAATGAGCTGGTGTTGGCATTGGTAAAGAGGATTAGGGAACTAGAGAAGAAAAACAAGAGGATACTTCTAAAGTTGAAAGGATCAAAGTCTAAGCCGCTAAAGATCAAAGATGGTGATGGTAATGATAATGATGATGAGGAGGAGGAGGAGGAGCAAGAGGAGGATGAAGATGACAGTGAGGAGGATGTTGAAAAAGGTGGACCTAGCGGGAAAGATAGAGAGGACGAGGATGACTAGGAAGGTGATGTTGCTGCATCAGCCTCTCCTCGAGCTCAAGAGAGGCGGACAAAACGTAGTCAAGATCAAGGGGCCTCATCCTCTGTTCCTCCTACTAAAGAACAAAAAGATCAAGATAAAGTATTGCTTAGATGTTTTGAATTTAAAAACTTTTGTACTTGAATTATATATTACATTAATGTAATTATTGATCATTTATGTCTGTTTATGTCTTAATGTTTTATAAAATGACTTATGTGTGATATGCTTAATGTCTAATCAAACAGATAAAGCTCAACACACCAATGAATTCGATGTCCAACTCCTTCAGCAGGTCAAGACTCAATTAACCATGATTCTTAACTTGCAAGGGACAGTTGGACGATTTGTTAGCTACATGCCAAAGGAGGGAGAGATCATACACGACCTGACGGATGAGCAGCTCGTAGAAATATTCAGGCTGAATCCAGATGAGTTGGTCAAAGATGCTCCTACAATTTATGTGGAAAGTGACGATGAGCTTAACTATGTCAATGAAATTGAGATAAAGGACATCACTGCTGATCATTATCCTCAGTACACTGATCTGGACGGACATGCTATCCCCAATTTAGGTGAAACCTTCAATAGTAGTACTTTTGAGAAGCTGAATGAAGTTGAAAAAGAAAAAGAGAAAGAAGAAAGCACAGGCCAAGCTACAAATGAAAACGTTGATATCAATAAAGCTAAATGGGTAGCTTGTTTTGTTTAGATGAAAGCCCAGCGCACGGCCCAAAAGCAGAATGCCAACATAAAGTTTTATAGAGTCAAACATCATCAGAAAGTGTCTGGCCAGATCATAGCATGGGCCTACTTTGAAGATTTGGATGTGTATGCTCTTAAGAGAGAAAAAGGGATTGAGTACTTCAGATATCCTCATGATCTGAATACTCTCATAGGTTTTGAGCTCAACCGACTAGCATGCTTAGATCTACTATATGCTAATCCAAGAAAGATGTTAGGTTGATTTGAGGCAGCATTATAGAAGGAATACCACACCAGATGGGTAAACTTCAGAATTCAACAACCGAAGAGGTACGATTGTAGTTCTGAAGTGGATCCTATATCTGGAAAGCCTAAGGTCGTGCTGGAGTGGAGTCCTTCGTGCACAATGTCTAAGATTCCCTTGCAGGAAATGCCTCAGGACTTCACTCCACACTTCAAATGGTGGTATTATGACTAGAGGACGGGTGAATTGGTCATAGTGCTGAATAGAGAAGGAAAGATAGAGACTATCCGGCTATTTGACCCTATGTGGCTTACCAAGTTGTTAGCTGAAGATGCTTACACATTATACAAGTGGCCACTATTCAATGACACGCAGGATATAGTACAAGCTCTTCAATTCCAACACGTTATACGGCTCTGTTTTGCATTTGAGATACACACAGGAGTCACAAGAGAAGAGAAGTACAAGAATTTTCCAGAACATGTGAAGAATGTTAGACAATAGAGTAAACTAGGACCAAGGGGGAGTTTGAAGATACATCATGTTCCTAGTTTATGAGCTTAATGTAATAGTCTTTCATGTCTTACACATATGTAATGAATTGATTCAATGATATATAATATGTGGTTGTTGCTAATTGATGTTTATCTATTTCATTTTATTATTGTGTTGAACATAACTCATATGTATGAACTTATTATATAGGTTTGAAGTTATTATACATAGTTCTTAGTCAATAATGATTGAGAAATGTGTTCAACCTAGTCGGATGAGTCTTCAGGCGAATGGACCATACGCATGAATACATCATGCTTATGGACCAGTGGCACTACTGAACTAGGAGACTAGATCAGTCGTACGAATGAGACATAAGATTGACTCAGTCGGACGACTGAACCTTCAGTCATGCGTATGACTCAATCGCATGATTCAGTCGCACGACTGAACCATGTTAATGGTTGAGTCGTACAAATGGAAACTACAAACCTATAAATACCACTTAATTCGTAGAAAAACGTAAGAATTTAGAACAATTCAATATACTTAAACTGTAGCTGTCCAGAGCACCTAATCCAACTTCATAGTTCGTTCTTGATCAATTTCTACTCATTCTTAACATATAGTTAATTCTCTTATCAATCGGGTACACGTTCTCACTGATTGGATTGCCAATCAAATAGGATTCCGCACTATTTGATCTGGTTTCATGTATTATCAGTTAGTATTCCGTACATACTCGGTTCTGACAACTACTCTCTCCTGATGAGCTCTTAACAGTAACTTCTGTATCACTATCACCTTTTCTTTTCTCCTTTCTTGTCTTAATCACTTCATCTTTTCTCATTTTATCTTGAGCTTCTCTTTTGATTTCAACAAGCATTTCCAGCTCAGATACTCTCTTGTTAAGACTATCTATTTGGTTCTACAAGTCAATAATAATGTCAGCTTGTTCTTCAATCAATCCTTCTTGTTCTTTCATTACAATGGTCTGAATAGCTAAAGTGTCAACATGAACACTTATTTCATCTCTGAATTATTAGAGAGTAGCCTTTAACTTTTCAATCTCTTTTTCCTTTTCTTTCTTTTTAGACTCATACATCTCTTTAATCTCTTTCAACTCCTTTTCCTTCTCATCTAGTTCCAGAAGTATATGTTGAATAAGACCAGATCTTCTATTAAGTAGTCTTTCCATCTTGGCTACCTTTTGTAGTAGTTCTGAAATCAATTCATCCTTTTTATCAGGTTTGTTAACTCCTAATTCTGCATAACTTTCTGATGGAGCAGCCTCATAAGTAAATTTCCTTACAAGCATCTGGCTTGGATGATCCTCCTCATCATATGATGATTTGGATTTCTCTGAATAGCTAGTAGAGTAACAAAACTCAGTAGGCTCAGTAGTAACAAGAGATGTTTGAGGAGGTGATATAGGTGAGTGATGGATTGGAGATATATGTGGAGAAATGATGGTTTGTGCTTGAGGTGATGGTATTAGTGTGGGTACAAATGGTAAGGCCATATCAACATCATGAACAGAAGGTCCAGTGTGAAGATCACCCCCTGCAACTTGCTCATTAGTAGTTTGCTGATCATGAGCAGCTGGTTCTTCCTCTTGATTTGACTCATCAGTAGGAGCCTCTTGTTCTTCAACATGTTCTTCAATATTAATCTGTTGAAGCATCCAGGGTAACATAGGAGAATGGGTTCTACTATAGAAGTTCCTAGGATCTCTATTTTTGATGTACTTGTAAGACTTGGCATCATAATGAGGGATATCCATAACAAAGCCTTGAGGTACAATGTCAGGAAATGTTTCATTAATGAGACATTGTAGGAACCTTGGATACATCAGGACACATGTCTTCGTCTTTCCTGAATGTTTGAAACTAGACCATTGAACACATAGATAGACATGTTAACTGGCCTATTGGTGCATAAAGCACATATAGCTGATGATGTGATTACAGGAAAATCATTCCATCCAGTCTTCCTCTTTGACAGACAATGTAGGTATAGTTGAATCAAGAACCTCCATTGTAAGTCAACTAGTCCTTTCACTATCTGCATGCCTTCATATCCTCCTTCATAAATAAGACCATTCTCTAACCATCACTAAACAAACTATGAGATTGTGTCTACAGTTTGGTGATGATTCAAACACCCCACTAGAGCTTGAATCCAGACAGATTTGTCTCACCATCTACCTCTGTCATTACAACAGTACTCTAGAAAGACCTTATGAACCTCTCATAAATGACTGGTCTAACTGTGATTGCATGAGCCACTCTTGCAGTAAAAATGAATCAGATCATATCTCTAAGTCCTTCAGCCTCAAGTACATCAGGGTCAAGATAACCACTGACATTATGAAGCTTGCTCCGGGTGAGATTAGCCATGTACCAAGCATTAGAGGCATATGAGTTAGATTGCTGAACTTTTTTTATCAAAACATAAGTCATACATCTAGAAAGTTTCATCCATTTGACTTTTGATGGTCAAAGATGATTGTTTGAAGGTACTATTCCATAGGAATCACTTCAAAGCTTGATGTTATCATGAATAATCACTACTATTTTGTTTTTCATGTTTGGAGATATAATATTTGATGTTGTTAACCTCTAATCAATCTTTTATTTCAAGATTTGATTTCAACATTTTCAACTTTTATTATGCTCTGTTCATACGATGAATATGATTTTGAAGTTTCCTTGTCGATTGTTATTCTTCTTGGTTAACATGTTCATCGAAGTCAAAAATGATTATCTTTTCTTAAATCAAATCTAATATTGAGTTTACTTTATTGACCTAGGGTTCAATGTTCATTATCAGTTCAAAAGTCTGACATTTTTAGGTTACAAAATTTAACGACTTTCACCTTTTATTTGATACTAATGTTGTAAAGAATCGAAAATGAGGACTGATTAGATGAAATGAACCTATGAACATAGATTG
The DNA here is from genome assembly GCA_018326385.1 of Flaveria bidentis. NCBI lineage: Eukaryota > Viridiplantae > Streptophyta > Magnoliopsida > Asterales > Asteraceae > Flaveria > Flaveria bidentis. The sequence goes on along the minus strand of BJCM01052981.1, from coordinate 10,067 downwards.
TTAATAGTGATGATGATTGATGAAGAACAGTGTGTTTCACTCGTCGCACTTTAGAGTCTCTCAAATTTGAAAAGTATTAAACGACTTTTGAGATTGCTTTAAATAGTCAAATAATGGCTTTTACAAGTTTCAGAACAAATACGGTCAAATTTTTAATTACACTATAGCAAATGCGTAAAGGTTTTGGTCATTCGCATTTTAGTACTATTACACAATATGGAAGAAGTTCATTTGAGACCATTTTTTCATTGTTGCAAATGCGGTTGAATAAAAGTTAATCAACATTTGTTTACTGTAGCAAATGCGGTTGAACAAAAGTAATCAACATTTGTTCACTATACCAAAGGCGGGTGAACAAAAGTTAATCAACATTCATCACTGTAGAAAATGCGGTTGAACAAAGTTTGTTCGCATTAGTTCACTGTACCAAATGCGCCTGTGTAAAATTCCTTTATTCACCTTTACTTCAACAAATATGGCTGAACAGTGAAGTTGTCCATATTTCTTGATCCTCATCCATGGTGACAGAAGTGTTTAAGCACTTGTTATTCATTTCTTGAATGTACATGTAAAGTGTTGATGTCACACACATCCACAAGTGCGGATGTGTAAAAACAAATGCGGAAATGAAAATGTCTTCCGCATTAATTAAATGCGGTAGAACATTTTTGTCCCCATAGGATTTTAACTCTTCAAACTTTTCATGTATACTTGTTTGACATAAATGCGGTAGAGTAAACTCTTTCTCCGCATTAGTTTCATTTTGATATAAACAGTGACCAGCATTGGTTATATGCATGGATTACCTTCACCTGCATTAACGTACTTACCCACATTAAATTTTGAACTTAATCAAAACTTAATGTTTCTTTTTTGGGTTTTCCGATTATGAAGAGCTGTCTTTGATTGAAATGTGTCTTATGAAGTTGTTGACTATTGTTGGAGTTATCAATTCTTGCTTGGATTAACTTGTATATTTGAAGTGATACAAGCTTCCTATTGTTTGATTGATCTTGGACTTCTTATGCTTCTAAGAATCTGCATATGCTAAGATACTATGGTATAAATTTTGCTCCAACACAGATAGATTTTTTTAGATTTCTCTAGAAGTTTTAAAAAAGTACTTTAAGATAGTAAATATCTATACAAAGTGGTCAAAATTTTAAATTACTCCCCCTATGGTACGATTTGATGTTGTTCAACTATGGTATGATTTGATGTTGTTCTAATATCTTTTTTAATGTTAATCTTGTTCAATTGTATTGAATCTTGAAGGAATAATCATGAACATGTTCATGATTCTTCAAATCATATCATAGTTGAACAGATTTGTTGGTTTTTCTTCTGAGTTTAAGTATGAACAGATGGGTTTTTGATGAACACAAACTTTGTTCTTCATTTTTCTTCTTTTCTTCATTGTTCTTGACATCATTAAAGATAAAATTAGATCTGAAAACTAGATAAATTCAGTAACCAACAGCTCAGGTACCATTTTGCTGAATCAATATTTCAGATTCATTGAGCTTGGATCTTAGGATTCATCTCATTCAGATCTAGAAATCCAAACTAAGATAGGTGGATGTGTGTGAATCAAAGAACAAAGAGATGGATAATAATAATGTTATGATTTCATTGATGTTGATAAACAAGTTACAATGAGAATCATAGATGGATGGTGAAATCAAACCCACCCAAAGGAGAAGATTTCTCCTTGGGTGGTGATTCACACCATGAGGAACACACACAAAAGCCACACATGCAAAAATGCACAAGTGGGTTTATTTATGCTAATATTACATCAAGACCTAATTTTGACTTTTCTTGTTGTCTTGATGTTTTCTTTGTCATGTTGAATTATCTTGTTTTGTTGTTTTTGTTGTGATCAACTTGGTCTCTGAACTTGTACAATGAGATCGTCAGTTGGCTGTAATTATGATTTGGTAAGCTTCAGTTTATTCCATTGTTGAACCCTAACAATACTCCCCCTAAACTGATGCTTGCCAAACCTTGAATTTGAAAATCTTCTGTATCACATGTCTTCTTGATCAACTAATGTTCTAGCACAATTCACTAATATTCTCCCCCTTAGATTAAGCTCCTCCTAATATATTTATGAGAAAGGTTAGAATCTTTTGATAATACTTCTTGGTATTGGATATGGGTTGTATCACTTTTGGATTACAGTTCTTATCACAACTCAAGGATTAGAATGTATTAGGCATACGTTAAGGCTTTGAACTTCAATAAACTGCATCAGGAACATGAATCAATGTTGAACACACTTCCACTCTTTTGAATTAACTTGATAAATGACATTCTTCAAATATTGAGTACTCCCCTTGATTAAAGTCTAGCTAACTGTCTGCTTGGTAGTTAGACACAGGTGCGAAACATCATAAAAAATGTGATTTCAAGTACTTCAAAAAGGGCATATGATAGTTGTACAAGTCCCTAGATGAATTTGTGAAAGAGTGACCAAAGTTAATTTCTATACTCTTTTTTTTGCTTTTTGCTTTCATGATCAAAATGGATGTGCTTGTTGGTTACAATCATCTGCATTCATGTTTTTCTTTTCTTTTTGAAGTCCTGTTCATCAGCTATTCATAAGCATTCTTGCAACACATCCGCATTTCTTTGCTAACTCATCCACATTTGTTTGCAAAGCATCCACATTTGTTTGCAAGGCATCCAGATTTGATTTCAATGAATCCGCATTTTATTTCAATGCATCCACATTTGTGCTTAAAGTATCCACATTTGCTTACAAGTCAACCGCATTTGGTGACAAGGCATCCGTATTTGTTGCCAAGTCATCCGCATTTGGTGACAAGTCATCCGCTTTTTGTATAACACATCTGCATTTGTGGATAACACATCTGCATTTGTTTATAACATATCCACATTTGATCAAGCTTCGTCCGCATTTGTTTTTGTTCATCCTCATTTGTTTTCAGACTTGAACAAAAATGATTTCACACTGTAGTTCAGGTCGGGAAATCAGCAGTAGCTTCCATTTCTTCATCTTTTCTTTGTTTTTATTGATAATCGTGTTCAATTGCATAGAATTTTGAAGGAATAATCCAGTGAATGATTATATTTCTTCAAATAATACCATTTTAGAATAAATCTGATGATTTTTCTTCTAGAGTTTGAGATGAACAAACGGGTTTTCTTCTTTTATTGATGATAATCTTGTTCAATTGCATCGAATTTTGAAGGAATAATCATGAACGTGTTCACAATTCTTCAAATCGTACCATAGTTGAACAAATTTGTTGGTTTTTCTTCTAATTTTGGTCATGAACAAAAAGGTTTTTGATGAACACGGACTTTGTTCTTCATTTTTCTTCTTTTCTTCATTGTTAATGACATCATTAAAGATGAAATCCAGCAACCAACAACTCTGATACCAATTGACTGGGTAGTGTGATTGATATTCTCACTAGGATCGAATATGATGATTGAGTTAATGATTGTATGGCAGAATCAAACAATCAAGAAACATTGAATGCAAGAATACTTATAAATGCACTTTGTATTAATGAAGGTGATTGATTACAATGAATGCTAGGGTTCGAGCATTAAACAATAATAATACACCTTGAGAATGTAAGACACAAAATACTCTAATTGTCTATCAACAGTCAACTCACATACAAGGTTTTCTATTATATTTATAGGCTGACAAGATGCCTTATACAAAATTACAAAACTACCCCTGACCTGTACATCAGAACTAGTCTAAGTCTTCATCTACATTTCTTTTGTTCATCCGCATTGACAAATGCGGATGTGTTGAACTTGATGAGCATTTCTTTTGTTCTTCAGCATTAGTATTTGGTCATCCGCATTGACTAATGTGGATGAACAAATACTTATGTGTATTGGTTGTCCGGACATTCGCATTTGTTAATGCGGATGTATAAAACTTGTCAGCAATTCTTTTCGGCTATCCACATTTGTTAATGTGGAAGAACAAACACTTGTACGCATTTTTTCTATGTCTTCCGGATATACAAATGTGGTTAGCTGCACTTGTCTTCTTTGCAGATTCTTCATCCGTATTAATACTTGGACTTGTGGGATTACCAACAGAACAACCATCAACTCCCCAATTGAATTGGCATGTATGATCCTTTCAGGGTCAAACAAGAGACATTCAAGAACATAATATCCTCATCCTTGTATGCAAAAGTTTGTTATCAGAATAAGCAAGGACTAGGATATACTAAAATAGCTCCGCCACACACAATATTGTCTATAAGATCTCCTATGTGTGAAACTTATGAATATGAGCTTCCATTTATAGACCCCATGAGTGAAGAGGATGAAGAGGAGATAATGAAGGATGACTCTAAAAAGAGTGAAGAAGAGCATCCTAAGAAGGGTCTCTATTCTCCTGAGTAGAGAAAAGGAGTTGGGATGACCAAGTCTAGAAGGAAGAACTTGATCAGAAAGGTCAAAAGGAAGTCAAAGAAGGCTAAAGACTTAATATTGAACTCTAGTACCTAGGGTTCTAATTCTTGTTCAAATCATCCTAACATTATGAAGAACGCTGATCAGTTGTGTACCACTGCTACACAACCTGAACCATCCAGCTCCAAAGGTAGTTCTCACCCTAAAAGAATTATCACATCATCTGCAAAGATAAAGATGGAGAAGGAAAGTGATCAAGTTCAGTTGTATTATCAAAGGAAGACTCTTAGAAGGAAGAAATAGGACTGTGTTATGTGTGGTAGTACTTCTCATCTTGCAAAGGATTACCTCTAAAATCCAAAAAGTACTATCCATATGACCAAGAAAGAAACATCTGAGAAGATGAAGAAGTAGCAAGCTTTCGAAGGAAATCTTCTCCTTTCGAAAGCTCCAAAATGAAGAAGAGGACAAGTGAAAACTTTCCTTCAAAACAAAAGTTGGTATCGGAACAAAGAAATAGTTCCGAAATACTAATGCCTGCTGTAGTGCTAGCAAGATCTTCCGAAGGTCGTGTCTCCAAATTTGCCGAAGTTGTCAAAACTTCCAAAGTATTGAAGGTCAAGTCTAAGATTACGAAGGTGGTGAAGAAGACAAAGAAAGACTGTCAGATTGAGTTTTGTGAGTATGGTATACTAAGTAATACTCGGATTGATGATGGAGAATCCTTTAAGAGTTGATAATAATATACTAAGTAAACAAACACAAGATGATAGGTTTTTCAAAATACATGTATATATTACTTCTCAATTCAAAGTTTACAAGACTCTTTCAAGCATACTAATGAGTATGGTATCTAAGATAAAATACTATCTATGATTTGGTAGTCATGAAATTTCATGACTTACCTTTTTTCACCAAGTAAAGATTGTAACCGTACTAATTGATAAGGAATGAATAGCGGAATAAAGTATGGCCAACTACATATGTGTGGGAAAGTACCATGTAGTATATCATAGGTTGCATCAGTTTGTTAAAAAGCCCATACTTACGTCCACTGGTTCATAGTAGGTTCTTCCAAAGGTTAATTCACTTCGAAAGAACAAGTTATTTGGAAGAGTCTACTTCTTCTGAGGCTTGTGATGATCTTCAGGTCTTCATACTTCGGAAGTCATTTTCTTGGAATCTTCTAAGTGTTGTGCTTCAGAAGAAGGAAGACTTTGTCTTCGGATGTTGGAGTTTGTCTTTGGAAGCTCTTTCAGCCTTTACCTTCGGAAGCTCAACATTTGCCTTTGAAAGATCTTTCTTAGTTGTACCAAAAATGTTCTAACTGTTTGTTTTGGTTGCACTAGCCTTACTTGATTCAACAAACTCCCCCTAGGCCGATGCTACCAAAACCTCACTTGTTTTTACTTCTCAAAACTTTTAGCACCAAGGAGAGAAGATGCTTATCTGTCTCTTTGTTCTTCCCAGATGTGGTGTTAAGAAGTTTGTACAAGATTTTCATAGACAGGAGATCAAGTTTGTTGCACTGAATGATGTGTAGTTTTTGTTATGACTCTCTTAAGAGAGTTAGTTAACGGGAGTGGTAGTCATACACCCATCTAATTCAGGGCCTTCAACTATTTGTAAGAAGGCATTACCTTTGGTGGTTGACCCTTTCTTTTCTTCCTTCTCTCTCTGCTTCAGCTCTTCTTCAATCTTGGCCCTTGCTGTTAGTTCGGCCAGCTGAAGACTGCTTAGATGATTTCTGATATGAGTAGCTATCTTAGAGTTAGAGAAATTGGATAATGGTTTCTCTGCTAGCTCAACAATGTCAAATCTACTTAAGTGTAATAGAGAAGAGGCATTGAGCTTGTTAATCTCACCATTCTCTTTTTCCACAAAAAAGTTGTGAGAAGGGTCTTTGAACCTCTAATGGACTATTTTCTTTCTAGGAACAATAGGTTGAGATGGTAAAATGTCTCCCTTCCGGGTGTCCATTAAAGTCACCAGCTTTCTTCTTAGCTTCTTCTCTTCTTCCTCAAGAGAATTAGAATTAGATGCCAAGAGTTTGAGAGACTGGTCCAATGTTCCTCTTGGTAGATCAAGGAATTGTTCTTTTGTGAGGGAACATGAGGAGCCATCAATGAAGGTAAGTTTGATATACCCCTCCTCACAAGAGATGTCACTCAGAGTAGTATATTTGGTAAGCTTCCTTTTGATCTTCGTGAACCCTTCTATGGTTAGAGGTTTAGATGGTAGAGAGGATGACTTAGGTGGTTGTTGGGTAGGTGATGGTTAGGTTCTAGGGATGGGTAGTTTTGGTGGTTGTTTTGATCGAATGGGTGTGGAAGAGATGGATGATGGTGTGGGCTAAGGAGTGTATGATTCAGTGGGTAGTTTGATTTTGATAGGGAAAAGGAAAGGTGTTGGTTCTGGTTGAGGTGGTGGTTTTGGTGTTGGTTTATAAGTCATTCTCTGAATTCTTCCATACATCTCCTAATTTTTCCTGAACATATATCAACCTTGATGTCACTGACATGTCGCTGTAGGGTCTTATCAGACATAGGGCCAACTTGCATGCCAGTGAAGCCATGGGCCCTGAGATAATCCTTCATCTAGGCTTTGTCTCCCATCTTCTTGACAACTGCAAGTTAAGCTTCTTCCTCTTTCTTCTTCTTCACCTTCATCCTAGAAGCCCTCTTTATCTCTTTGTTTATTTGATCTTGTTCTTTTTTGAAAAGCCACAAGATCGTGCATTGTTATGAGGAGCTAGTTCCTCAAGAGAGAATCTCCTAGAGCTTAGAATCCTTTCATCCCTTAGTTGTTACTCAGCTTGTTCTCTCTTTCTCTATTCTTCCTCCACTAAGGCCAACCTTACTGCTTCTTCTTGTTCTTTCCATAGCAGGGTTGCCTTTTCTAACTCTACCAATTACTCTAGTGGTAGGAGGAGAACATTTTGATTGGCTGCACCAAGATTGACAAGCTTGTCAATAATCTCCACCCTTCTTTTGTTGTTGATAGCCTCCTGGATGACTATAGTTGGTTTGCTACTTGCAACTAATAGTTTCTCAGTGGGGAGTCTACCTTTTCTTTTAAGCTTCTCCAACTTTTCCTCCTCTAGTAATTCTTCCACAGTAAACTTCCTTTACCCTTGATGTCTTCAGAAGCTTGTGACTTTGGATTTTCTTGTATAAAGGATTTAGGTTGATAGGTGGTGATCTGAGCTTGTGATGATAATAGTGTTTGAGTGAGAGGGGTTTTGTGAAAATCCTCACTATTTACCTCAGATACTAGTTCAAGGATTGCATATGTGATAATTAGATCATCAGACAGAGAATATAGCCCTTCCGCAACTTAAATCTCAGCTTTGGAAGTTTGGAATGATTCTTCCATAGTTTTAACTTCAGCTTTAGTAGTTTGGGGGATTTCACTATTTATCTTAATTGTTTTAGTTGCTAGGCCATTAAACCCCATATCCCCTTTGAATTCAATCTCAAGTTCAACATGGACCTTAGGTTAACAAACTCTCTTAACAGTCGTGGATGGTGCATTCCACCTCTTCAGCTCTTCAGCTCCAGAGTATGCCAAAGCAAGATCTGGACTTAGTTGTTCAAGTGAGGAGCTCATCAGGAATTTGGTTAAAAACCGTTTCAAATCAATGAGCATCCTTGGGTCCACTTGAAGGATGATAGGATGAAGCTCGGGAAAAGCAGTTGATTACTGAGCATGATATCTTGAATATAGTGTAGAAAGTGCTAAGATTGGATGCTCCACATGTGTTTCTCTTTAAACATTCTCCCCATTTTTGGTAGCATCATCTTGGGAGGTTGATGAGATGGAGGAGGAAGTCATAGAGACTTGTATTGGTACATGTCTAACAGATCTCTAAGTCTGTTTCTCAGCTAGTTAAGCCTTGAGATTTTCAATCTCAAGTACTTGAGTGACAAATCTATCCTCTAAAGTCTTAACCCTGGATTAAAGGTTTAAGACTTTAGAAAGTAGGTCTTTTATGGTGAGTTGCAGACTACCCGCATCTTCTTTAGAAGAATCTTGGGGAGATGAGGCAACATACCTAGTATGTTCATCCTCAACCACCGGTTGTGGTTTCTTGGCGCCTTTGTTTTCCTTACATAATGATGTCTGTTTCAAAGTCATCAAAAGGCAGGGTTACTTTAGATTCAGTCTCAAATATGTTACTGTTGGGGTTTGTTACAACAAGATACATAGTTTAAGCATTTAAACTTTGTGAAAACGCAGCGGAAACAAGCTTTATAACATAGTTTGTAAACTGAAATTTCGGGTTTCATCTTGATATTATAAAGTTACAAACAAACGCAAGAACAAAGGACCTTTTATATGTGAATAAGACTAGCTATTTAAACACAAAACAAACATTATGGACAGCCATAAAGAGGCTGCCATAAACTACCTTTTTCAGCAGCAAAAGAGTCGAGATAGAAGAGGATGTGCTTCAAGAAAACGACTAAGGCACCAAAGGAGGTCCTCTCAAGCTTGCATACCCCAAGCTCTATGACAAACACCTTGTTGCTAGGATTTGAGCACCAAAAAAACCAAAAGAGGAGGCTGCTGGAGACCTTTCAGCCGTGAATCCCTTCAACAAGAGGAGAAAACCCTTTTCTTTCTTGTGGTTTTTGCATGTAAGAGAGAGAAGAGGATGGAGTGAATATGTTGTCAAATGTTCTTTGTTCCAAGACTATAAGTGAAACAAAAGAGGCCAACACCCAAAGGGGGCGGCTGAATCCCCTTTTTACTTTTGTTTTTCCCCCCAAAACTTAAAACCCAATTTAACACATTAACAAGTCACTAATATGAGTTATACGTATAATTAACCTTTTAATTGTATAACTCACACACACTCCATTATTATTTGATGTTATTTAACTTAAATAACATTACAAACAATATCTATAAACAAAATATCCATATAAATTGTTCAATCTCATATGCAACTTATTTAGAAAACCCATTTTCTAAATTGGTGTATTTATTTAATTGTATGATCATATCATCAATTAAATATTATTTGGTGTTTGCTAAGCTTGTTATTGGGTATGACCCAACTTGGATCATAAATTACTAACCACATCAATGTTCTATGTGTCTTGGGCATAAAGAATTCAACAGTTACCACTGTCCTAAGGACCCATTGAGGCACGTTTAGTAGTGGCAACTGAATCTACATGAGTCCCCTCCACACCAATGGGTCTCAACTTAGTTTGGGTTTGCTAATAGAGGCTAGAAATCAGAGATATCTCAAGGCTTAGTTGATTTTTAGATAGGTGTTATGGATCAACATCATGGCCTTCAAGAGACATGATTTCTTTATCAGTACCTATTAGAAGGTCAGTGAAGGATATGGAGGTTAATCCTATTCACTTGAGACCTAGATCAATGTCTAATGGCATTAAGCCTTTTAATGGGCTGTCCCTTTTTGGCTACCCAGGGGAGTATAGTGACTCTCCCTAAAGGCCGGATTCAAGGTAAGAATTCGAGGGTTTATGTGTTTTTGTTGAGTTCTTGTTTCAGTTATGTGCTTATGTATTTGTATGTTCGGTTGTGTGTGTGTTTTTGGTGGGTTTAGGTGTTCGAACTCCCTTACAGTCGGGTTTGAAGAAGTCTTGCCCGAGAGTTGTCAAAGGTGAGTTCTA